>CAUYON010032916.1:0-15348 GCA_963573935.1 Arctocebus calabarensis | reverse complement strand
GGGGTTGAAATGTTCTTCCATTTCCAGTTGCTTGAGATGTCCCGTTAAGTTGTTAACTTCATCTCTTTCTGTTCTCTTGAGGAAGGCTTGCAGTGCTATAAATTTCCCTCTTAGGACTGCCTTTGCAGTATCCCAGAGGTTCTGATAATTTTTGTCTTCATTATCATTTTGTTCTAAAAATTTGGTAATTTCCTTCTTAATCTCGTGTATGACCCGTCTATTGTTCAGCATAAGGTTATTTAGCCTCCATGTTTTTATATGTGTATGCAGATTCCTGTTGTTATTGAGTTCAACTTTTATTCCATGATGGTCTGAGAAGATGCAAGGAATAATTTCTATTCTTTTAAATTTGCTGAGGTTATACTTGTGACCTAAGATGTGATCGATTTTGGAGTATTTTCTGTGGGCTGATGAGAAGAATGTGTATTCAATTTTATTAGGATGAAATGTTCTGTAGATGTCTGTTAAATCCAGATGTTGAATGGTTAAGTTTAAGTCTAAAATTTCTTTGCGTAGCTTCTTATTGGAGGATCTATCCAACACTGCTAAGGGAGTATTAAAATCTCCAAGTACTCTGGAGCTGGAGGAAATCAAGTTTCTCATGTCTGTTAGAGTTTCTCTTATAAATTGAGGTGCATTCTGGTTGGGTGCATACATATTAATAATTGAAATCTCATCATATTGAGTATTACCTTTAACAAATAAGAAATGTCCATTCTTATCTTTCCTTATTTTGTTTGGTTTAAAGTCTATTGTATCTGCGAATAAGATGCAACACCTACTTTTTTCTGCCTTCCATTTGCTTGGAATATAGATGACCATCCCTTTACCTTTACTCTATGTTTATCTTTTTTTGTTTGTTTGTTTTTTAAAATGCCTGGCTGTTTTTATTTTTTGTTGGAGTTTGGCTGGGGTCGGGTTTGAACCCACCACCCTCAGTATATGGGGCCTACACCCTACTCAGGGAGCCACAGGCACCACCCTATATTTATCTTTTAAGGTAAGATGAGATTCTTGTATTTTGCAGATATCTGGCCTGAGTTTTTGTATCCAGTGAGCCAGCCTGTGCCTCTTTAGTGGACAATTTAAACCATTCACATTAATTGAGAAAATTAATAAGCCTTTTGAAAGTCCAGTGGACATTTTTAATCCTTTCACCACTGTGGAGGTTGGAATTTGATCAAAAGTTTCTGAGTGAGTTTACTTTTGTGGTGGAGGATTATACTGGTCATTATGGAGGATAGGTCTGAGAATATCCTGGAGAGGAGGTTTAGTTCTGGCAAATTTCTTCAACATGTGGATATCATTAAAGTATTTAATTTCTCCATCATAGATGAAACTAGTTTAGCTTGATACAGGATCCTGGGTTGAAAGTTATTTTGTTTTAGGAGTTTAAAAGTTGATGACCATCCTCTTCTAGCTTGAAAGATTTGAGCTGAGAGATCTGCAGTTATTCTAATATTCTTCCCCTTGTAGGTTATGGTTTTCTTCCATCTGGCTGCTTTCAGAATTTTCTCCTTCATATTAACTTTAGTGAAGTTAATTATGATGTGCCTGGGGGATGTCTTACTCAGGTTGAGTCATGCTGGGGTTCTGAAACTGTCTGCTATCTGAATTTCAGAATCTCTTGGCCTGTCTGGATAGTTCTCTTTCATAATCTCATGAAGAAGAGACTATGCCTTGTGAGGCCACTTTGTCGCTTTCAGGTATCCCTATAAGGTGAATATTGGTTTTCTTCAAATTATCCCAGAGCTCTCTGAGAGAATGATCTGTTTTTGCCCTCCATTTCTCTTCCTCTTTGGATGTTTGGGAGTGTTCAAAAGCTTTGTCTTCAATATCAGAAATCATTTCTTCTGCTTGCTCCATTCTGTTACTGAGGGATTCTACTTTGTTTCTCAGATCTTTAAGGGCTGCATCTTCTTGTCTCAATGTGTCAAAAACTTTGGTCATATGGTCTTTGAATTCCTTGACTTCTTGAGACAATTTTTGAAATGCTCCCTGAATTTCTAAATCCAACTTTTCCTCTATTTTATTGATCTTATTTGCAAACCAAATTCTGAATTTGGTTTCTGACATCTCAGCCATCTGTTTATGCATAGGATTTTCAGTTGTGTCCGCTGAATTGTTCCTTGGAGGTTGATCTGCTCTGGTTGTTCATGTTGCCAGAGCTTTTTCACTGATTCCACCCCATCATTATTTTGCACCATTTGGCAAGATGAGCAGATAAGGATAATTTGGTCTGGGGGTTCTAGTAGTAGTGGTTGGCCAGTCCTTTGTGTGAAAGCTGGGACTGACATCTGTACCTGTTACCCTAGAGTTTTGCCAAGGACCTGTACAGTGCTACTACCTGAGAAACTGGGGACCTTCTTGGTGTGGTGGGATTAAGAGGCTCTGTCTTATTTTCAGCTGGTCTCTGTCTTACCCTAGAGAATCATTTACTCTGGGTTGAAATCTGAGCTGTGGAGAAATACCAGCTGTTAAGTCACCCCTGCACAGGCAACAATTGGAAATACCAGCAGTTAAGTTGCCCTGCACAGGCAACAATTAGAAAAGGAAAATCAAACCTTCCCATAACCACACACCCAGGGTACCACTTTGGATATTCCTTGGTGATTGGCCCAGTTGAAGAGGTCCAAATCAATTGTCCCAGTTAGCACTAGCCTCAGGTGGGAGACTTCAAAAGGTCTTCAGCAACTAGATAGCAAAGTCTGTTGGCAACTCTAGTATAACTCGTTCTGGTGCTCCATGAGATTAGAAGGACTGACCCATAAAATAAATTAGTCTGGGAAGTTTGATGCCTCCTTCCCCACCTTGCACGTGTGTCACACCCAGTCACTGGTAACCCTGTAGGGTTGTGATCTAGTTCCCTCCAATGAGCAGATGCTCCAGGGGTTTACGCCTGCTTGAGTCACAGGGAGATCTGAGTCTCCTCAGCCAAGCCACCACGCTCTGCCACTCTCTGTCGATATTTGGCAGGGGGAGGTGAGGCCTGACAACCTCAGGTCTTGATAGGGGCTGGGGCGATTCACTCAGTTCCAGCCCTGTCCCTGATTGATATTATAGACAGAACAGAAGAACTTCACAGAATTGGTTTCTGTCTCAGCTATTTTCCCCCTTTGTCTCAGCTTTGACCCCCTGAGGGCCGGGTGCCTCTAAAGCTCAGTAAAGCAGCCCTCTGGGTCAGCCCCACCCTGGGTGTCTGCTGTCTCTGAGCACCTATTCTAATCCCTGCACTCCACCCAGGCTGGTTCCACCTCAGGCATACCCTTTACTCTGGGAGCCTGTGCTCTGTCCCAGATCTGTTCCACCAGTAGTAGTCACTGGAGAAGCTTCCCAGCCTCCCCGGGTTGCCCAGAGAGACTGAGAGTATTCCTTCAAAATATCCCCAGGGGTGTGAGCCCCACTTCACTGCTCTGCTGCTGGTGGTGCCTCGGGGTACCGCCTCTCCCTCAGCCGATTATCTTCTCATTACTCCCGAGCCAGAAAGTCAGCACAGATCAGCAACAGTCCATGCCCTGTCTACACCCCTCGGGAAAATACCCAAGAATCTAGACTCCATGGGGGACAGGCTTCCAGGCCTTGAGGTGAGAGTGGAGGGGAGTGCCAGGAGTTCAAAACTGCAGGTAAAGAGTATATACAGTTTTACACAGTTTTAGGCCTGGCAGTAGAGTGCCATGACACCCTAGTAGGGGAAGGAGGTCTGGTTTTTAGAAGGTCTCTCCTGTGGGGTAAAATGGGAGGACATTTGAACTCTGCTCACTTGCTTGCATGGAGGTATGGAGTATACTGAGAGCCGTTCTCATTGGGGAAGAGACTCCTGTCCACTTGGTGATGGATTCTGTACCTTTTGTTTGTATCCTTGGGGTTGCAGGTCTCCTCAGCAGGGTTGATGTGCGTTCTTAGACCTTCTCTTTCTGTTCAGATCTGAACCATCAGTTTTCTTGCTAAATTTTTATCCTTTAACTCTCTTTCTGGATGGGAACCTCTGTGGAAAGCTGGCTACAGACTGCCATCTTGGCTACACCCCTCTTCCCCCAAAGTAGTAGCTTTCATGAGGCTTAAGGTCTATGATCATATGCTTTTTGTCAAAATATCAAAGCTAACATACTCTAAAATATGATTTATCTAACAGAAGTTTGTGCCATTATCCTCAAAACTAGTAAAATATTACACTCTATTTCTTTTAGAATTATTGGTTTGATTTGTCTACCTGAAAGTAAGGTGTTAATAATGAAATTAGTTTTGCATTTTTTTTCTTGTTGTTGCAGTTTTTTTTATTTTTTTGGCCTGGGTCAGGTTTGAACAAATCATCTCCAGTATAAGGGGTAGGCACTCTTCTCCTTGAGCTACAGGTACTGCCCATTAGTTTTGCATTTTGAAGTATTTAAAGCTGTTTGGTCATTTTTTGATGAGAAGATAATTAAGTGATTTGGCAAGTGATACCATTTGAAGGTGTGTATAGCTTTGTGGGTTTTTTTTTATTGTTCAGTGTATATTTAAAAAGTAACAATATGTTTTCATGTTCCAGGTTTTTGTTTGCTTTTGAGACAGAGTCTCACTCTGTCGCCCTTAGTAGAGTGCATCACAGCTCACAGCAACCTCCAGCTCTTGGGCTTAGGTGATTCTCTTGCCTCAGCCTCCCGAGTAGTTGGGACTACAGGCACCTGCCACAACGCCTGGCTGTTTTTTGTTGCAGTTTGGCCTCAGCCAGGTTCGAACCTGCCACCCTCAATATATGGGGCTGGCACCCTACTTACTGAGCTATAGGTGCCACTTCTCATGTTCCAGTTTTTTTTTTTTTAATGCCATGTAGTTAATTGTATTCATTAAGATTTTTATCACAAATGCATTTTTTTTAAAGGCAGCAAATTTCTCCTTACATAGAAAAATATAATACATTTTATTAACAAAGTAATATTTTGGTTAAAAAATACCTGACTAACCCAAAGAAGGCAGGAACAGAGGAAGGAACAGAGAGGACAAGCAGTGGCAAGAGGGTGGATTTGAAATAAATCATATCTGTAAGTGTATATATTATATTAAATGTACTTGGATTGAACATGTCATTTAAAAAGTCACGATAGTCAGATGGATAAAAAAATCAAGAAAAAAAAACTATATGCTGTTTATAAAAGATAATTCATATATAAAGTCACTGATAGGCTGAAAGCAAGAGATCTATTTTGAAAGTGCTAAGCATAAGAAAGCTGGAGTAGCCCAACATATAAATGGATTGATAAAGCATGGCCTATAAGGCCAGGCATTGTGGCTCACACCTATTATAATCCCTATATTCTGGGAGGCCAAGGCAGGTGGATTGCCTGAGTTCACAGGTTCGAGACCAGCCTGAGCCAGCACAAGACCTTGTCTCTAAAAATAGCCAGGTATTGTGACAGGTACCTGTAATCCTAGCTACTAGGGAGGCTGAGCCAAGAGAATTGCTTGAACTCAGGAGTCTGAGGTTGCTGTAATCTATGAGGCCATGGCACTCTACAGGGGTGACAGAGAGAGACTCTGTCTCAAAAAAGAAAAAAAAAAGTATGGTGTATGCATCCTATGGAGTACGATTCAGCCATTAAAAACAAAATGGTGATCTAGTATATTTTGTACAATCTGGAGGGCACTGGAAACCATTCTTCTAAGTGAAACATCACAAAAATGGAGAAACAAACACATGTGTTCAATACTAAATTGGAACTAATTGCTGAATACTTAAGTGTGCGTATGAAAGTAACTCTCAATGAAAATCAAGCTGGGGGGAGGGGAACAGAGGGAATGGGTAAATTCACACCTATTGAGTACAGTGTACACTATCTGGGTGAAGGTCACACTTACATGTATAGCTTTGGCTCAATCTGTACAGAAACAAAGTATATAAACAAAACATGGGTATCCCTAACATTCTGAAATTTAAAAAACAAGAAATCTAAAAAAAAAGGAAAGGAAAAGAGAGAGAACTACCTGGTCTGGCACGTTAATAGCAGACCAAGTGGCAATGTGGCCCAAAGAAAACAAAAAAAGAAAGCTCAAGATAGTCCAAATAATAGAGTTAGAAATCAAAGATTCTAAGGTATGTGTATGTTATCTGTTACTGTGTAATAAATTATTCTAAAGCTTAGGGTCTTAAAAATAATAAACATTATCTCACAGGTTCTATAGGTCAGGAATTTAGGACCTGGGAAGTTCTGGTTCATATCTTATAACAAGGCTGTACTCAAGATTCTGACTTCTTTAGGGCTGGAGAATCAGCCTCCCAGTGGCTTAGACCCATCGCTGGTAAACTCCCACGCCTGTGAGCAGGAAGCCTCAGTTTCCTGCTACACGAACTTCTCTATAGAGTTGCTTAGATGTCCTCATGGCGTGGCATCTGGCCCCTCCCAGAGTGAGTTATCTAAGGCAGAGCAAGCCAAAGGCTCAGAACCTAGACTAGGGCAAAGGCTGAACCTAAAGTTGCTTTGCAGGAATTTTGAGTTTTGCACTGGAGACCAAGGGAGGTAGGAATTAGAGCCTGGGACCTTGTGGAGAGTGAACTCTCATATTCTTTTTTAACTTGCTGCCTGGTCAGATCTGAGCAGTACTACTCTCAGCAATACTACTCTTTGTATTATCCCAGCCTTCATGAACATTTCTTTCACGGAAAGGTGTTCTGTTATCATTGATTTGGGAGAATGCAATGGGCAGGTGATGACCACTGCCCATCTTTCCTTGAAATAATTCTTGGCTAAATTTTGAGCCACTGAAATACCTCCCCCATTGTTTACTATAGTCAAGGGTGTTTGAGATATTACACATCTATACTGCTAATTTGAGATTGTATCCTTGGCCCCTCTGTCATAAAATGAATTCTTGGCTCTTTTATATCAGCTCCTCTTATTCACCATTTAATTGGAATGGCTCTGGGAGTGTAGGCTGTCCAACTTGTAAGAGGTTATCTGGGTCTGTAAAAGTCATATAACCTTCTTTTACTGATACTGAGATGCCATTACCACTGAAACACCATCCACCCTCATGAACGGATTAATGTCACTATAAACCAGGGCTTTCAGAAGTGAGTTCGCCCCCCTTTTGCCCTCTGCTATGTGAGAACACAGTGTTCCTCCTCTCCAGAGGACACAGAAACAAGGCGTCACCTTGGAACCAGACGCTGAACCTGCCAGTGCGTTGATCTTGGCCTTCCAAGGCTCCAATGTCAGCAGTATTCTCTTATAGCAGCACAAAATGGGCTGGAACCCAGGGGCTGGACCAGATGTTGGTGTTGACACTCTCGTAACTACTATGGGACATGGTTAACACTGAGTGCAATGAATAAGTTTGAAGAGATGTGCATAAATTTAAAAAGGAGGTACACTATCAATATAAGCATATGTTGTGCTTTAGTCTTCCTTTTTCCTCCATTCATTCTCTTATCCCTGGGGACCCTGAGAAGCAAAGACCTCCTGCCATTTGGGCTTATGACTTTCAGTGACAATTTCTGAGACGATTAGCTTCTTTCTAACTAGCTATCTGTAGTGTTCACATGAGCAAAAATCCTCATGTCATTCTGGCTATAGTGTAATACTAAATCAAGAAATATTTTTTTCTCACTTTCCCTTACGTTTTCTTGAGTCTGCAAGCTCCTTTAGTTATGTGGCATAAATGTTTCTGAAAATGTGGCAACTTGTGAATCTTTTCTTTAGATATATAGAAATCTAGGGAGACTGCACAAATGCAGAAATGTGAACCGAAGAGAGGAATGAGCAATTCATAGAAGACACAGAAATAGTAAAAAAAAAATGATCAAACTGCTAGTAATTATGGAAAATAAAATTAAAACCAATTTAGTATCTTTTTCCACTAATCAGAATGTCAAAAATTTAAAACCTTGCTACCTTAAATGTTGGTAAAATATAGCAATTATGGGCTACAAATTCATAAAATATTTTAGGAAAAAAATGACATCAATTAAAATTTTAAATGTGACCACCCTTTAATCCTCAGCAGAAATTATGCATTCCACAGTTCCTATTTGCTTCTTATCCAAATCAGAACATTTCTTGAAGGACTGCTATCTCTCTTCTCTCAATTTCTGTGATATACCTCAGGCCCATGGAACTTGACAACACTATTCCTCACCATTTCCCACCTTTGCCTAAAGCCTTGGAAAATATAAACTTCTGACCTTTTAATCCACATGCAAAACACTTTTTGTCTGCAAGACTTCTATTTCCTAATAGCTTGGGAAACTTCTGATCTTTGCTACTCAGAACTAAGGCCTGAGTTCACTTTTATTTTTAATCCTTCAGTTAAGCTTTACTATTTTCCTCATAAAGATTTTTAAAATTATTTTTTATTAAATCATAAATGCATAGATCATGTATACATTAATGCATTTATGGGGTACAATGTGCTGATTCCACATAGAATTAGGAGCATTTACGTCACACTGGTTAATATTTCCCTCATCTGGTTTACTTAAGTATTGTGTTAAGACATTTATACTCTGTACTTAATAGAGCTGACATGTACCCTTACATTATGCACCATAGGTGTGATACCACCATTCACCCTCCCTCGATCTGACCTCCCCTCTCCCCCAACTCCCCCTCCTCCCTTCTTTATTCTGGGCCATAGTTGTGATCTATTCTTCATATGATGTGAGTTATTGTAAATAGACTTCATAATAGTACTGAGTACATTGGATATTTTTTCTTCCATTGTTGAGATACTTTACTAAGTAGGATATATTCCAGCTCCCTGAGTTCACTTTTATCAGGCCTTACTAAAGGGGAATTTTATCAGGCCATTAGCTACCCTAGCTCCAGGCTAGGAAAGGGCAGGGGATTTTTGCCACTAGAACTCTGCATCTCCACTCCAAATTCTTTTCTTTCATCAGTTTAAAGGAATTTTCTTTTGGCTTGCATTTTTTTTTCTGATTTTTTTTTTGTTGTTGTTGTTGTCTAAGACCTGTATCACGCCTCTTGAATCTAGAGGCTAAAAAGGTGATGTATTATTTACTGAACTCTCCCAGCCACTCTCTCATAGGGTGCTATGGTTTTAAAATATGTTTCCAATGTCACTGACACACCTCCCTTCAAGTGGTAGAACCAAATTCTTTTTTTTTTTTTTTTTTATAGAGACAGAGTCTTACTTTATCACCCTCAAAAGCGTGCTGAGGCGTCACACAGCTTACAGCAACCTCCAACTCATGGGCTTAGGCGATTCTCTTGCCTCAGCCTCCCAAGTTGCTGGGACTACAGGCACCCGCCACAACACCTGGTTATTTTTCTGTTTTGCACTTTGGCCGAGGCCGGGTTTGAACCCGCCACCTTCGGTATATGGGGCCAGCACCCTACTCAACGAGCCACAGGCACCACCCCAGTAGAACCAAATTCTTATCCCTTTGAGTGTGGCCTGGGCTGAGTATTTTGCTTCTAATGACTAGAATAAAGAGGAAGTGACGTTGTACAACTTGGGAGGTGCTGTAGTCTGCTTTGTTTTCCTATAATAGAATGCCTGAGACTGCCCATAATTGCTATATTTTACCAACATTTAAGGTAGCAAGGGTAATTTATAAAGAACAGAAATTTATTTCTCACAGTTCCAGAGGCTGGGCAGTTAAGACACCAGTAGGTTTGGTGTCTATTAAGGGCCCAGTGCCTGCTTCCAAGATGACACCTTGAAAGCTACATCCTTTGGAGGGAAGGAATGCTGTTCCTCACATGGCAGAACAGAAGAGTGAAGGAGAGAGAACTTCTATAAGCCCTTTTAAGAGGAGCATTAATCCAGCTGGGTGCCTGTAGCTTAGCAGCTGGGTGCCTGTAAGGTTGGCAGCTAGGACACCAGCCATGTACACCAGAGTTGGCAGGTTTGAATCCAGCCTGGGCCTGCCAAACAGCAATGACAACTATAATAAAAAAATAGCCAGGCATTGTGGTGAGCACCTGTAGTCCAAGCTACTTGGGAGGCTGAGGCAAGAAAATCACTTAAGCCCAAGAGTTTGAGGTTGCTGTGAGCTGTGACATAACAGCACTCTACCGAGGGTAGCATAGTGAGACTCTGTCTCAAACAAAAACAAAAACAAAACCCCAGCATTAATCCACTCATGAGCATGGGGCCTTCATGACCCAAGCACTTTCCAAAAGGCCTCATCTACCAACACCGTTGCCTTGGAAATGAAATATCCAATACTTAAATTTGAGGGGACATATTCAAACTATAGCAAGAGAGTAGGTCATAAAAAGTACTGCAAGTTCCACTTTCCTTTGGATCCTTCATGCTGGGCCAAGCCAAGCAGAATATGGTAAGGCCCATATGATGAGAAACTGAGACCAACTGCCAACAGGCAGGTGAGTGAGCCATCTGGGAAGCAGGTCCTCTAACCCATTCCAGGCCCAGATGGTGTCTTGATTGTAACAGTGTGAGAGACTCTGAGCTAGAACTACTCACATGGCGGGTGGCAGTGGTGGCAATCAGCCCCACCACAGAGATTGCAGTTCCCAGTTTGTGGGGAAACTAGTTATTGTGTAGAAAGATTGGTGAAGTGTGGACTCCCATGTGGAATTTAGGCGGCCAGAGTGGGCAGGCTGTCTGGTGTGGCACCTCCGCGGTTAGGTGGCGGGAGAGATACTCAGATGGGAAAGATCCTGGATAGGAAGAGGCCATTGTCTTGGAATTTGGGAAAAAGCAGTTGCTGCAGGCACCTTTCTGTGCCAGCCAGGCACAACAATTTGAGTCTCACTTGCAGACAGTTGTCCTACACTCGGAACTGGCCCAGGATATCCCACACGTCACAGGAACTGTTGCAGGGAGAATTTGAGAAACCTGCCTGTGAAGATTTTTTGAGATGGGTGGAATCAGCAGTTTGGCAGGGTCTAGGCACCAAGCGGGTAGTCAGGAAACACCAAGAACAATTTAAGCTGGGAGAAGGGTATGAGCCTGGAACCAGTAATGGCACCACCTGGTGTCCAGAAAGTATATTGCAACATAAATATATTCCTACTAAAGTCGATCCTTACAGCATATATATAGTCGTGTGCACACATATATGTGTGTGTGTGTGTATAATTTTGTTGATTTTTCTCTCTTTGCTCATTTTTTTATTTTTTTCCTTTTTTCTTTCTTGTAGGAGTTATTGTTAAATTTTTGATTTTTTTTTTTTTTTTTAAAAAGTGTCTCACTATGTTGCCCTCAGTGGAGTGCTATGGTGTAGCAGATTGCAGCAATCTCTAATTCTTGGGCTGAGTGGTCCT
This sequence comes from Arctocebus calabarensis, assembly GCA_963573935.1. NCBI lineage: Eukaryota > Metazoa > Chordata > Mammalia > Primates > Lorisidae > Arctocebus > Arctocebus calabarensis. The sequence continues at coordinate 4,120 of CAUYON010032916.1, read as the reverse complement.
CTTGCCTCAGCCTCGCAGGTGGCTGCAGCTGCAGGTGCCTGCCACAGTACCCAGCTGATTTTTTGTTGTGGTTGTCATCATTTGGTAGGCCCTGGGCTATGTTGGAGCTCACCAGCTCTGGTGTGTGTGGATGGTGCCCTGGCCACTGGGCTATAGGCACCAAGCCCTCCTCTTCCTCTTATGGTTTCTGAGATTGCTTACATCAGGCTATTTGAGTTTTTTTCTGTTTTTGTTTTCATTTTTGTTTTTAATTGTGTGTCTGTTTGTATGTTTGTGTGTCTGCTTATTTGTTTGTTTGTTCATTTTGTTTCAATGTGCCTTGTGTTCTGGTAAAACTTTGGGTTGGCTATTTTCCCTAATTCTAATTTTTTTACATTCAACAAGAGCAAAGGGGTGTGGGGGATCATAGCCAACTAAAGTCAGCTTTTAACAGAAGCTCCTGTCCAGAGGGAGATATAATGGCCAGAAAAAAGCCAACAAAGCTGAAGGGTGAGAGCCAAGCTGAGAGAAGAGATTGATAATTGCATGTATTCTCTGCTGAGGCAAGCTGCAACTCCAAGGAAACAAATTTCAGGTACAGAACCCAAAGAGGACACATGTCTGTCCCTTCTCTTAAAAGAGTTGCTCGTTTGCTGTTAGATCTCTATAGTGAGTGGTGAACTGAGGTCCTCTTCTCTCACCCCACAGGAGCAAGTTGCTGAAAGCTGGGACTCCTTCCCCAGAGTCCCTGCTGTGAACCTGGACATTCTCTTGTCTGGCATGAAGGTTGAACAAATGTTTTCCCTGCCACTTTGAACTCCCAGTCCACCCTTCCCCCTGGCCTGGTGGTCTAGAAGCCCAACTCCTGCAGAGACTGGAACATTCATGGTTCTTTGTTAAGGCATTGCATGGTCTGAGGTGGCACAGCTACACTGTAACTGTGAATCCAGTAACAGTGCAGAAAGGCATGGGGGAAGTGGGCTGGCTTGGCTCTGAGAAAGAACAATTTAGCAGAGGACAGAGACTTGGGTCTCTGTAGGATGGGTGGAGGCTTGGGAACTCAAGTGGAGACATCTCCCACCTAGCAGTAGCATTAATAGAGTGATCCCTCTGGGGTCAAATTTTGAAGAGACACCTTCCCAATTCTGTGGGACTGCCAGAGGGAGCTAGATCTTGCATTGCAGGGATGCCAGAGGAGCAGAGCAGCTGGGGCAGAGGCATGGTCTCTATAGGTGAAAACATTTGCTGCTTTGTTAAGCTCTGGTTTGGAACAAGATCAGATGGAACACTCCCTAGTTTCCACTGAGCACCTGAGGTAATCAGACTTCAATTCCCCCAGCTGGCTGGTGGCATAGTGTGGTCACTTGGCTGACAAATCATTGATTTCCCTCTGATTCTAGCAAGCCCAAATCCCTGGTGCATTTGCTCATTGGAGGGAACTGGGCCACAGCCCCAGGGGGCTACCAGTGCCTGGGTGAGGAGGTGCAAGATGGGGAAGGAGGCACCAGCCCCCCTGGACTATTTTTCTGGGTGGGCCCTTCTGACTCCAAAGAACACTGGAGTGAGTTACACTTGAGCTATGGACTCCCACTGCCTAGATGCTGAAGACCTTTTGAACTCTCCCACCTGATCGGTATTTGTGTTGACCAGGACAATTGATATGAAACTCTTGACCTGGGTCGATGATCCAGGGGCCCACCAAGGTTGTACCCTAGTTGTGTGGTTGTTGGAGTGTAGGATTCGCCCCTTCTAGTTGTAACCTGTGGAGGGGCAGGGTGTCTTAGATGCTTATATACCTCCACAGTTGAGATTTCAGCCCAAAGATACTGATTCACTAGGATTGGACAGAGACTAGCTGAATGCAGGTAGGAGCCATCTAGCCTGAACACACCAAGCAGGCCCCCAGAGTTTTAGGCTGCAGTATTGAATGGGACCTTTGTAAAGCTCTAAGGGAAAGGTCATAATGACCAGTCCCAGTTCTTTGGTAAAGGGCTGGTTAATTACAACTCCAGGAGCCCTCAATTCAATTTTACCGTGTCAGCTTCTCTAGCCAAATGGTGAAAAATAATAATGTGGCAGAATCAGTGGAAAAATCTTGGCAACATGAATAATCAAAGCAGATGAGCTCTCCCAATGAACAACAAAGGAGACACAACAGAAGATCCCATTCATAAACAAAGGGCGGAGATGTCAGAAATCGAATTCAGAATTTGGATTGCAAATAAGATTAACAGAATGGAGGTAAAGATGGAAGTAGAAATTCAAGGAGCAATATGAAACCAGCACAGTGTACCACTTGATTGCACTAATGTACACAGCTATGATTTAATTAAAAAAAAAAAAAAGAATCACTTAAGCCCAAGAGTTTGAGGTTGCTGTGAGCTGTGATACCACAGCACTCTACCCAGGGTGTCATAGTGAGACTCTGTCCCTCTGTTAGGTAGAGGGACTTTACCTAACAAATGCAAAAAAAAGAAAGAAAGAAATTCAAGGAGAAATTCTAAAGTTGTCTCAAGAATTCAATAAATTCAAAGACAAAATCACCAAAGATTTTGACACATTGAGGCAAGAACTTGCAGCCCTCAAAGATCTGAGAAATACAATAGAATCCCTCAGTAACAGAATAGAGCACACAGAAAAAAGGATCTCTGACATTGAAGACAAAGCTTTTGAATGCTCCCAAAGACTCAAAGAGGAAGAGAAGTGGAGAGCAAAAATGGATCATTCCCTGAGAGAATTGTCAGACCACTCCAAAAGAGCAAACATTCACCTCATAGGAATCCCTAAAGAAGAAGAGGATGGTCTGAAAGGCGCAGATACTCTGCTCCAAGAGATAAGTGAGAAATTCCCAAGCATGGCAAGAGATACTGAAATTCAGATAGCAGACAGTTTCAGAACCCCAGCATGACTCAACCCAAATAAAACATCTTCCAGACACACTGTAATTAACTTCACCAAAGTTAACATGCAGGAGAAAATCCTGCAAGCAGCCAGACGTAAGAAATTCATAACTTACAAGGGGAAGAATATTAGAATGACTGCAGGTCTCTCTGCTGAAACTTTTTAAGTCAGAAGAGGATGGTGATTGACCTTCAATCTCCTAAAACAAAAGAACTTTCAGCCCAAGATCCTATATCCAGCTAAATTGAGCTTCATTTATGACAGAGAAGTTAAATATGTTAATGATACACACACGTTGAAGAAATTTGCCATAACCAAACCAGGTCTTCAGGATATCCTCAGACCCATCCTCCATAATGACCAGCACAATGATCTACCACCAAAGTAAACTCACTCTGAAATTCTTGACCAAAACCCAATTTCCACAGTGGTAAAAAGATTCAAAATGTCCGCTGGACTTTTGAAAAACTTGACACCCAAAATATTACCAGGCTTATCAATACTCTCAATTAATGTGAATTCTTGAGAATTCATTAACAGTGAATGGCTTAAACTGTCCTCTAAAGAGGCACAGGTTGGCTGACTGGATATAAAAACTAAGGCCAGATATCTGCTGCATACAAGAATCTCTTCTTACCTTAAAGGATAAATATAGACTCAGAGTGAAGGGATGGACATCTGTAATCCACACAAATGGAAATCAGAAAAAAGCAGGTGTTGCAATTTTATTTTCAGATACACTAAGCTTTAAAACAACAAAAGTGAGGAAAGACAAGTTTGGTCACTTCAGATTTGTTAAGGGAAACACTCAACATGATGAGATATCAATTATTAACATTTATATGCCCAACCAAATGCTCCTCAATTTGTAAGGGAGAGCCTAACAGACATGAGCAATTTAATATCTTCCAGCACCATAATAGTTGGAGATTTTTAACACCCCTTTGGCAATATTGGATGGATCCTCTAATAAGAAACTAAGCAAAGAAATTTTGGACTTAAACTTCACCATACAAAAATTGAATTTAGGGGGGAGGAGCCAAGATGGCGATCTGTAGCCAGCTTTCCACAGAGGTTCCCATCCGGAAGGAGAGTTAACGGACAGAAACTCAGCAAGAAAGCTGATAGTTTGGATCTGAGCCAAAAGAAAAGGTCAAAGAGCGCACATCAACCCTGCTGGGGCAACCTGAGACCCCGAGGACACAAACAAAAAGGTACAGAGCACATCACCAAGCAGACG
>CAUYON010032915.1:0-11859 GCA_963573935.1 Arctocebus calabarensis | reverse complement strand
CTAGTTCCTGATCTAAGTGGAAATGGTTTCAATTTAACTCTATTGAATACGATATTGGCTGTGGGTTTGCTATAGATAGCCTCTATCAATTTGAGAAATGTCCCTTCTATACCAATTTTTTTCATTGTTCTGATCATGAAGGGATGCTGGATATTGTCAAAAGCTTTTTCTGTATCAATTGAGAGAATCATATGGTCTTTATTTTTTAATTTGTTTATGTGCTGGATTACATTTATAGATTTACGTATATTGAACCAGCCTTGAGACCCTGGGATAAAGTCCACTTAGTCATGGTGTATAATTTATTTGATGTGTTGTTAGATTCTGTTTGTTAGTATCTTGTTAAATATTTTTGCATCAATATTCATTAGTGATATGGGTCTATAATTTTCTTTTCTTGTTGGATCTCTCTCTGGTTTAGGGATTAAGGTGTTGTTTGCTTCGTAGAATGTGTTGGGTAGTAGTCCTTCTTTTTCTGTATTTTGGAAAAGGTTTGGTGATATAGGTACTAGTTCTTCCTTAAAGGTTTGGCAGAATTCTGACGTGAAGCCATCTGTTCCCAGGTTTTTCTCTTTAAGGAGATTTTTTATAGTTGATGCTATTTCCAAACTTGATATAGGCCTGTTCAACATTCCCACTACGTTCAGGGTAAGTCTTGTTAGGTTGCATGCTTCCAAGGGTTGGTCAATTTCCTTCAGATTTTCATATTTCTGAGAGTAAAGTTTCTTGTAATATTTGTTAAGGATTTTTTGAATTTCTGAGGGGTCTGTCATTATTTCATCTTTACCATTTCTTATTGATGAAATTAGAGATTTTATGCTTTTTTTCCTGATTAGGTTAGCCAAAGGTTTACCTATTTTATTGACTTTTGCAAAAACCAACCTTTTTATTTATTGATCTGTAGTATAATTCTTTTGTTTTCAATTTCATTTAATTCTGCTCTAATTTTGGTTAATTCTTTTCTTCTGCTCAGTTTGGGGTTGGAATGTTCTTCCTTCCCCAGTTGCTTAAGATGTCCCATTAAGTTATTAACTTCCTCTCCTTCTGTTTTCTTCAGGAAGGCTTGCAGTGCTATAAATTTCCCTCTTAGGACTGCCTTTGCAGTATCCCAGAGGTTCTGATAATTCGTTTCTTCATTGTATGATCGCATTTTAATAAAACAGTTACATATGTTGCCTATGTGTAATATTTATGTGTATGTGTACCTATGTATAGACAATGATCTAGAAAGAAACATACAATAGGTGTGAAGAATGGTCAGCAGTAATCTCTGAAGGGGAGTACCAAGACGGTTTATTTTCTCACTTTTCACTTTCACTGGAGCCGGAGTTGGCTGCCCCTTGTTACTGGCCTTAATCGGTGCTGCTGGTCTTGGATTACTCTTCATCCTCAGAACCGAGCCTACAGGCAGTGACAGGACCGAGCCCGCCCATTGTTGGCTCTCAAAGATAGGGGGGTGCCAGCTCCAAATAGTGGGACAGAAGCTTGGCGGTGTGCTTAAAGTCTGTGTCGGGTCAGGAAATGAGAAAGCAGGTTGGTTTCTGGTAACACAAGCTGTCTCTCGGTGTCCGTCTGAGGAAAGACCGCTGTTTGACGCCACATCCCACTCTGGAGAGGCAGCTGAGTAGCCCCAACCCTGGCGCCCCGGCTGGATAAACCCAGCCACAAACGGATCGCAGCCGGATCCGCGAACCCGCAGAAGGTTGGACAGACAGGGGCAGGTATCTGGGACAAAAGTGGAGGCTCAAATTCTTGCCCCGGTTTCCAAGACCCACTTTCTGGGGCGGTGGGAACAGAACCCCAGGTTGGGATCTGGGGCAACTGGAATGGGCTGGAAGCGTAACGTGGGGTGAGAGCTCCGACAGACCCTCGGAAGGGTTCCAGGAAGGTGGGACAGCAGGCGCAGGGAGAGCAGGTGGCAGGACCCGGCCCGCCGCGCTGGGAGCGCAGGAGTAGGACAGCTAGCTGCGTGGGCCTGGGGAAGCTCGCTCTCCTTCTGAGTGATATTTATTCTTGCTTTTACTGTAATTGACATCGATAGATGACACGGAGGAACGAGGAGAAGGGACAAGCGCAGGGAGGAGGGAAGAGGAGGAAAGCAGAAAAGAAAAAAATAACGGAACTTCCCCCTCCCCACCTCCCCACCGCCCTCCTGCCTTGGTACTTGGTTTAAGGCGTCGGTTTCCGGTCTTAGCAGACACTCCCTTGATGAGTCTAGGACTCCCGGTGATTGGGCAGTTGGTGGTTCCGCCAACCTCGAATATATAAGGGAGTGGACCCTGGCGTTTCTGCAGATAGCGACGAGGACTTCCACCAGGCTGGAGCTTGAAAGAGCAAGAGAAGGTCCCAGCTCCTTTTCCCCCCTTCTCCCCAGGCCTCAGCGGTCAAGTCCTACCCAACTCCCCCGAGGCCGGTGAACAGCGGAGAGGCGCCTGCGACCTGGGTCGTCATCTGTGCTTTTTTTTTCTTCCTGTGATGCCCAGCTAGTTTGTTCCACAAATCCCCTAAAAGGGGGACCATGGAGCACTGGGTGGCGGGGCGGAGGATGGGCGAAGGGATTGCGGGTGGGCCTCGCAGGAAAAGCCCCTGTACATCAACCTGGGTTTCTGCTTCAGGAGAAGTGGACGGCCAGCCTGGGAGAACAGGACGGTCAGCCTGGGACAATAGGACGGCCAGCCTGGCAGAACCGGAGAGCGAGCCTGGGTGTACCGGAGAAGGTCAGCCTGGGAGTACCGGACGGCCAGCCTGGGTCAACGGGACAGCCAGCCTGGGAGAAGCAGAGAGCGAGACTGGGAGAACGGAACAGCCAGCATGGGAGGCCGGCAGGGCCATGGACAGATCCCAGGGCGGTGAAGGCCCGAGGTTCCAGAGTTTTGGGAATTGTAGTATTGAGAACAAAGTTTTGCAGGTGATTGTGACCAACAGTCACGCTGTGATTGCAGTGACCAACCTCTGTAAATCATTGTCCTTAATCTAGGGAGTAAAAATCAGAATTAAAATGGGCATTATGCTGGGGGGAAGTTTGTAACGTAAAGAGGAAAGAAATGGGGAAAAAAAAAGTCCTCCTTCCAAGGAGGTCTGTAAAATGCAAGGGTGCCATGGGAGAATTGCAAAGGGCTCTATGAAGCTAGTTCCCTAGAGGTTGCTGCTGTCACAGTCCATTTAGGTTCTGTTGGGTTTCTGCCTGAAGCTAGCTGATCCTCACCAGTTTTCCTCAGAACTTTATACCATGGTTGAGGCATTTTGTTTCCTGAAGATGAAGAAAAAAGATCCAAAATACAGTCTGATTGCCGGGTGCGGTGGCTCATGCCTGTAATCCCAGCACTCTGGGAGGTCAAGGCTGGTGGATTGCCTGAGCTCAGGAGTTGGAGAACAGCCTGAGCCAGAGCCAGACCTGTTCTCTAAAAATAGCAGGTCTTGGTGACCAGGCCTATGGTCCCAGCTCCTCTGGAGGCTGAGGCAAGAGGATCGCTTGAGCTCAAGAGTTTGAAGTTGCTGTGAGCTAAGACTCCAGAGGGCCATAGAGGGAGACAAAGTGAGACTGTCTCAAAAAACAAACAACAATAAAAATGTATATCTAGTCTGGAGGAATGGAGGAAGATCGCCACCTAGTGCAATTCCCAAATCTGGCCAGCGGAACCTCTCTTAAAAAACATTTCTAAATTAAGAAGCTTAAATATGGTGAAATCTTGCCTTCTCCTAAGGTTCAATCCATAGAGTTAAATCAGTTCAATGCAAAAAAACCCAAGAATATGTCTAAAAACTTAATTTCCTGATATGTCTCTGCATTTGCAAAAAACGAGGAAGCCATCTTTTTATTGGAGTGGATGTTAATAAGAGTAGGGAAGTCGTGGGATGTGAAAAGAAAAGGTTGAACATGACACTTTGGAAAGCATAATAGCAAGAGCTATTTCCAAGTTGCCCATGGTCCACTTTTGCCCTTCCAAACCAAGAATGAGTATAGCACCAAAATTATGGAGGTGTTTAAGGGAGAAGAGTTGTATGGTAGTTTCTGTGGGACTTAAGTGCAGCTTTTCTTTCTTTCTTTCTTTCTTTTTTTTGAGACAGAGCCTCAAGCTGTTGCCCTGGATAGAGTGCTGTGGCATCACAGTTCACAGCAACCTCCAACTCCTGGGCTTAAGCGATTCTCTTGCCTCAGCCTCCCAGGTAACTTGGACTACAGGCACTCACCACAATGCCCAGCTATTTTTTGGTTGTAGTTGTCATTGTTGTTTGGCATGTCCAGGCTGGATTCGAACCCACCAGCTGTAGTGTATATGGCTGGCGCCTTAGCCGCTTGAGCTACAGGCACCAAGCCAAGTGTAGCATTTCTTTTGTGCAGTGTTCTCTTGCATCCCAAATTGTGGGTGAGGAACGAGTCAGCATGATGACAAATCCATATGCAGGTAAGAGTGAGTGAGCTCCTCCCTCCTGTCCTCTCTGCCTCTTCAGCATCGTGTCCTTCTTCATTCTCTGCAGCATTGAGCTCCTCACACCCACTGAAATTTACTTTCTTTAATTCTCCATGCTTATCATATACAGAAAGATTTTATTGGGTGAGAAAAAGCACAAATCAGGTATTTTGTGAATGGTGATTTCCCACAAAAGAAGAAGTAAAGGGAAAATTTGGAAATGAATTCCTTTATTATGATAGTCTACTTGGAATTTGCTAGAGTCTCAAAATAACAATGACCTTGTGCCTCACTTTAGCATGAGATCCACTCTGGGAGTCAAGAGCCAGTGTCCAGTGAGATTTGTTTTGGTTGGCGTTGGTGCCTGTGCAGGAAGATAAAACATGATGATTTGCATTTTAAAGAGAGTGCTTTAAGTTTCACTACAACTCCAGGAACGACCTAGTCAAACATGGAAGAGGAAGCATTATCCTGAATAGAAGAACACCATTCAAGATCCCAAAGAAGGGCTTTGAATGGTGTATCTTTGAGAAATTTGACAGAGTCAAGGAAGGGTGAAGTGTCTGACTTTATGGCCTGAATTCTACCCTGTTAAGTGAAATTTAGACACAGTCTTATGTGGCCTATTCTAGATGTGAGGGGTGAAATAATATAGGGTCAAATGTTCTTTCTTTCAGAGTTGCCTGAGGAATTTGCATCTCAGCTGAGCCTGTCTGAGAGGCGTCCACTTTACGGACAAGTGGATCCTGAGAATGGTCTGGAACATAAAGCAGATCTCCAACAACGTTTGTTTCTAGGTACTAACTGCCAGCTTTTACATTAGGAGAAAGAGAGATGTTTTAATATATTTGTTTAAAAACAAGTCTATGAGTGATCGTGTTATGCAGCTCCAAGTGTGTAAAGTGATAATGCCACGAGCCTCTTGGCGATGAGTTTCAGGTCCGCTTGGAGATCATTTAGCTTAGCAGTTGCCAAATCTGACTGATTGTCGAAATACTGCACGAGGTAGTTAAACACGCAGATGTCCAGGTCTCCACCAAGGCCTGGACAAGTGATCTGAGCAAGCTTCTCAAATTATTCTGATGTTCTGCTGGGCGGTAAATCACTAGTACAAGTTCAGGCAAGGGAGGGGGCGCTGTGGAATAATTGACCACTTCTGATCAGCTTTTCACAGATTTAGGAATTATATCTGTAAAAAGAATAAAAATGTTATCCTGGTAGAAAATAAAGACACAGAAAAACCACAGGTAGTTTCTCTTGAAGAAGCTAGAGGGAATGAGCCTCCAGTGTCCCAGACACAGCACAAAATAAGAATTCAAGATTATGGACAATGTTTGGTAACTGGTCTCCTCACTGCTCAGATTTTTTTTAGCAAAGTTTTGTCTAGGAGTTCCTACTTACAAAGGGAAACCTAGATTTCTAGAGGAGGAAAGTGGCAGGTTTAACTTCACACACTGAACACATCAAATGTGAGATCTAAGTGTAGAACATTATATACAAATGTCCTATGTGTGTCTAAGTATTTACCAAGGGCCTGATAATTCATATTAAATATTTATCAAGGGCTAAATGTTTATCAATAGACTGCAATGTCTATTAATTAACCAAATGTTAATTGCCAGGCCCTTGATAAATGCCCTATCCCATCTGCTTTAAGCCTGTTTTCAACCAAATAGTGTTCTTACATAAATGAGATGTTTGTAGTTATTTGATTATCAGAAAGCAAAACTGATAGAAACGTTTTGACTGTGAGAAATGTGAGATTTAAGAGTGATTGAAGACATACATGGTTTTCAGTTTCTCAGGCTCCATAAATTCCATTATAGTTGTCACTCTCTACTGTCCATGAGACACATAGAAAGGCAACATGATTCAGTTCAACAGATTTGTAAGGTGTGGGCTAAAGAGAGGTACACCAGAAGGACCTTCTCCTAAACTCCACAAATCCTTGAGGGCTTTCCTTTCCCCTTTTTAATGTAGGATGCGGCTTATACAAAACACATTTTTAAAGTCTTGTCTATTTTTTCCACATCTAGTGCCAAGACGTGGGTTGGAATATACTCACGAATGCCTCTCGAGGCAGCTGGTCTCAGAGCATGAAGGACTGGAGGAGTTAGTACAGAGGGTAATGCGTCCTTTCTCCCAGGGAATTTTGATCTTCTCCAGAAGCTGGGCTGTCGACCTGAACTTGAAAGAGAAGGAGGGAGTCATCTGTGACGCTCTGCTGATAGCACAGAACAGCACCCCCATTCTCTACACCATTCTCGGGGAGCAGGAGGCAGGAGGGCAGGATTACTGCAGAGAAACAGCCAGTTGTTTGGAGAAGCTGAAGAGCCTGGGTGGCTACACTGTGGAGGTCACGCCCATGGTCCTCCGCCTTAGCCCTGAGAACTTAGAGTGGTTGGAGGGTGCAATCTCTCCAATAGGTTACCCCATGTCCTCAACCCAGCAAACAGAAGCCTTGCTTCAGGCCCTGGTGATTGTCCTGCTCGGATTCAGGCCTTTTCTGAGTGACCAAGGGTATTTAAATCTGCTCACACTCTAACAGGATGAACTATTCTCTAAAAACCTCCTCAAGGTCAGAGAATTGTTTGTCCATGGCTTGCCCGGTTCAGGAAAGACATCCATGGCCACGGAGATCATGGAGACGATCAGGAATGTGTTTCACTGTGAGCTACGTAGAATTCTCTACGTCTGTGAGAATGAGCCTCTCAGGAACTTTATCAGGTAAGCAATTAGACCTGTGTCTCTAAGCATTATTTAATTTGGGTTTAATTTCTTGGCTAAGTCACCTTGTTCCTTGACAATTGAGTGATAAAGTGATCTATGGCAATAGCTGTGTTCAGGGGAGTATAGTAGAGTACTTGTCTGCCTTTTTTCTTTAATTAGAGAAAACCTGAGTGTGTCATTTTAATTTTTACAGTAACAAAAACATCTGTCAGGCAGAGACCTTGAAAACTTTCGTGGAAAATGACTTTGAATATGTCCAACACATCATCATCGATGGAGCTCAGAATTTCAGCACTGAATTTGGGGAATGGTATATGAAGGCAAAAACCATCACTCAGAGAGCACAGCCTTGCCCAGGGGTTTTCTACATCTTTCTGGACTACTTCCAGACCCACTCCATCATGAGCCAAAGTGGCCTCCCTCCTTTCTCAGAGCAGTATCCAAGAGCAGAGCTTACCAGAATGTTCGCCTATGCAAAACCAATAGCCAACTGGTTACAACGAGGAATGCAAGTAATTAGAAGAAATCCTCCACCTAACATCCCCCCTGAATCCCTGGAGATAATTCTTAGAGCTAAGTTGGCTCAGGGTATTCAGGGATTCTTACAAATCAAGACAGACTTGACTTCTTCGCAGGAAAAAGTGACCTATGTGGCAGATACCTGCAGGTCCCTCTTTGATAAGGGCTTTTGTTCTAAGCAGGATGTTGCTGTGCTTGTCAGCAACACGATGGAAGTGGAGTATTACAGGCCTGAGCTCCTGAGAGCAATGAGGAAGAAAAGGATTTCGCAGCTTAGTAATGCATGTAACGTATTGGGCAATCACATTGTTTTTGACAGTCTGCAGCAATTCTCAGGGCTGCAAAGGAATGTGGTTTTTGTGATCCTTTCGAGAACACCTGAGTCAGCTATCTTACAGCTATCTTTGGTCTGTCTGGCTTCCAGGGCAAAACAACGTCTATATATTCTCTGGCGTATTAACTATTAGGAAAAACTCCTAACCAAAATGAGATGAGGCGGTTTCCTTGTAGATATCTGCTGTTGAATGTCTGTTTGGTACTGAAACTTCTTTTTAATTCATAAGTCAGCACAGATTGGAACTGTTAGGATGTGGCGATATTTGTAGAATGACAAGAGAATTATGAGGAGGAGAACAAGGACAGCAAGAAACCATATATACTACCATATATTATTGAAGTTTACGATTGGGGGTCTTTTGTCAAGTAAATGGAAGTCTGGTACAGGTGATGGGCTGGCTGGGACAGGCCAGTGGATTTTCAGTGAGTTCAAGGTGGGGAAGTAGGTTCCACTGGAGGATTAGTGGGTTTGAGTTGGGAGAGATGAAACCAGAATAGGATTTTTAGAAGCTTAGTTGTAGTGAGAGTAGTGTGAATTATTTGCGAAGGACCTTTTTGCAAACATTAGAGAAGCCACGTTTGTCTCGGGAGATCTTTAAGTAAAGCCCACGCTCCAGGTTTTAAATGTTGAGTTCTCTTTAAATTAAGGAGTTGAGGAAGGTGGGCATATGTATATTTTCAAAGAGTTTGTCAAGTGATTTCAACCATTGGCAAGTAAGTTTTAGGTGAGGGGGGGGAATTGAGGTCAAAGGGACAGGGTAGTTAAAGGGGCTAAGAAATAAAGGCACCTTAGGGCTGATGTAGAGTCTGTAAAGATCTGTAAAGAGCATAGGGAAGGTTGTTTATTCAGCAGTATCATTGTTTTAACGAAAGCTTTATAAGTTGTCGTGTGTTTATCCAGTATTATCATAGTTTTAAGGAAAGCTTTATAAGTTGTCGTGAGTTTATCCAGTATTATCATCGTCTTAAGGAAAGCTTTATAAGTTGTCGTTTAAGAGTTGAGTGAATCTCAGGTTAGGACGTTTGACAGAAGTACCTTGAGTCGTGAGAAGTTCCCGCTCTTTTCAAATTGCCAGGTAAGACTGTAGGATATGATAGGTAGAAGTAAAGTCAGTGTAAATGTTCAGTCGTTATCTTTACCTAGTAAGGCTTTAATAAAGGTGATTAGCTCTATCTTTAGTGGAAGGTCTCAGATGATACAAGACCACTCTCAATTGTATGAGTAATCGAAACATTGGTTATTCTGTTTTTCAGTGGCCATCTTGTACGTAGTTATTTTTAATGATGTATTAATTATGATCTTAAAACATTTTACTTTTATTATAATAACAATTTTAGAACTAGTTTACTTATGAAAGTTATGAAAGTCACATGAGCTAAAAGGCATAGGCAGTATTTTTGTTTTTTGTTTCTGAGACAGAGTCTCACTCTGTCACCCTGGGTAGAGTGCTGTGGTGTCATAGTGCAAAGCAACTTCAGTCTCGTGAGCTCAAACCATCCTTTTGCCTCAGCCTCCCAAGTAGCTGGAACTACAGGTATCTGCCACAAGTCCCCACTAGTTTTTCTATTTTTAGTAGAGAATGGGTTCTTGCTCTTGCTCAGGCGGATCTCAAACTCCAAAGCTCAAGCAATCCACCTGTCCCCTCAGCCTCCCAGAGTGCTAGGATTGCAGGCAAGAGTCACTTCCCCAGCCTTGAGGTTTTTTTCTGTTTGTGATAAAATATTTGAAGGGAGGAAGGTTGGGAGAAGGGGCAGGAAACAGTTGAGAGGGAGGAGGGAGTGGGGTGAAGGGAGGCAGGAGGGGGATTTTGTAAACTCCCACCTAATGGTTATAATGTAGGGGTATATGTGGGTGAAGGGCTCAACTACAACTTGGACTTTACCTAAAATATCCAAACAATGTAACCTAATCATTTGTGCCCATATAGTGATCTGAAATTGTGATTCCCCAACTCCATCCATTGTGAGCAAGAGAACCAGACTTACTCCATTTGTTAAGAGCTTGCAGCCCCCCCACCCCACCTTTGTAACCAAAATAGCACCTTGAGCAAGCAGCGACCTGGGCAAAAACAGGAAGGAAAACCAAGAGATGAAACAAATCTCTATTTGCTATTCGATCTTCGATAAACCAAACAGAAGCATGCAGTGGGGGAAAGAATCTCTTTTTGACAAACAGTGCTGGGAGAACTGGATAACCACGTGTAAAAGACTGAAACTCCACCCACACCCTTCATCCCTTACAAAAATTGTCTCATGATGGATAAGAGAATTATATCTAAGATATGAAATGATAAAAATCTTAGAAGAAAGTGTGTGGAAAATTCTTGATGATGTTGGACTGAGGGAAGATTTTCTGACAAAGACTTCAGCGGTTCTTGCAACAACAACAAAAATTAACAAATGGGACTTAATTAAGCTGAAAAGCTTCTTCACAGCTAAGGACACAACAAGTAAAGGAAAAAGACAACCTTCAGAATGGGAAAAGATATTTGCAGGGTATCAGTCCGACAAAGGCTGATAACTAAAATCTACAGAGGACTCAAATTAATCAACAGAAAAGGACTAAACAATCCCATCCACCTCTGGGCAAGGGATATGAACAGAACCTTCTCTGAGGAAGACAGACAAATGGCTAACATTTGAAAAAACGCTCATCATCCCCATTCATCAGAGAAATGCAAATCAAAACCACCCTGAGATATACCTGACCCCAGTGAGAATGGCCCACATCACAGTCTCAAAGTTGCAGATACTGGCTTGGCTGTGGAGAGAAAAGAACACTTTACACTGCTGGTGGGACTGCAAACTAATACAACCTTTTTGAAAGGAAGTATAGAGAATCCTCAAACAACTCAAACTAGACCTCCCACTTGATCCTGCAATCCCATTACTAGGCATCTACCCAGAAGAAAAAAAATCCTTTTATCACAAAAGAAATTGCATTAGACTGTTTATTGCAGCTCAATTTACAATTGCCAAAATGTGGAAACAGCCTAAATGCCCACTAACCCAGGAATGGATTAATAAGCTGTGGTATATGTATACCATGAAATACTCTTCGGCCATTAAAAAGACGGAGCCTTTACATCTTTTGTATTAACGTAGATGGAGGTGGAAAACGTTCTTCTTAGCAAAGCATCACAAGAATGGAGAAGCAAGAACCCAATGTACTCAATCCTATTATGAAGGCAATAGATGGTCTAATACAAGGGGAGGAGGCGGAGGCAGAGGCAGGAGGATGGGGAGAGAGGAGGAGGGAGAGAATGGGAGTCACATTGTATGATCCATGTCTTGGAGGAGAGACACAATTACAAGAGGGAATTTACCCAATAATTACAATCAGTGTATCCTTATTCCTTGTACCCTATAAGAATCCTAAACAATAAAAAAAATTCAAAGTCAATTAACTTGAGTTTTTAAATGTATTTTGGTACTAAACATTACATGCACATGGCATATATATATTATATATATACACAGACACAAACATACAGATGGACAGACAGAAGTAGATATTTTTTAGGGAGAAAAAGGCAGGAAATTTATATTTTGAAAATACAGAGTTAGGGCTTTAGGTCTAAGTATTGTGTCTTTATGTGTTTAGATCCAGGGAAGGAAAAAATGTGTATGCAAAGTTTTAGTTAAGCCCTTTTTGAGAGTCTGAGAAAGGAAGTCTGTGCTTTTAAAGGAGTTAGTTGTCTAACCTAAACATAAGATTTGTTTCCCAGTAGGGAATAGCCCAGTTGAGTAGTACTAGGAAAGAATCAGTGAAGCGCTGACCTTCCAGCAAGCAGAGGAACTGTGGAGTACACAGGGGATGTGTCTCCCCTTTTACTCTGATGATGGAGATAGGGGAGGGAAG
>CAUYON010032913.1:0-27734 GCA_963573935.1 Arctocebus calabarensis | reverse complement strand
AGCACAGTGGTTATGGTGCCAGCCACATACACCAAGGCTGGTAGGTTCAAACTCAGGCCGGCCTAACTAAACAACAAGGACAATTGCAACAAAAAATAGTGGGACATTGTATTGTGGCGGGTGCTTGTGGTCCCAGCTACTTGGGAGACTGAGGCAAGAGAATTGCTTAAGCCCGAGAATTTGAGGTTGCTGTGAGCTGTGATGCCATTGCACTCTACTGAGGGCAATATAGTGAGACTCTGTCTCAAAACAAAAACAAAAACACAAAAAAGCAAAGAAAGATAATAAATTATTTTTGATGTTGTAAACCCCTAGGTTTAGAGTGCTTTGTTATGCAACATTACATAACTAAAACAGACAGTGTCAGGGACCCAGTCTCTGTCTGTCTTTTTGCTTGTGACTTTCACATCCTAAATTGTCTTCTGGATCAAAATGACTATGGGAGCCATTCTGTCTCATTACAACTGGCAAAAAGGAGAAATATGCAAAAGAAGGAAGAACATGCTTCACTCTTCAAGGACACTTGCCTGCGAGTTCCAATTTTACTTCTGTTCACATACTATTGGCCAGATATTGTTATTTGACCATATAATTGAAAAGGGGGTCAAGAATGTAGGTTTTTTTGTTTTGTTTTTGTTTTTTTTTTTGAGATAGAGTCTCACTCTGGTGCCCTGACTAGAGGGCTATGGCATTATAGCTCACAGCAACTTCAAGTTCTTGGACTCAAGAGATCCTCTTGCCTCAGTTTTTCTATTTTTAGTAAAGATGAGGTCTCGTACTCCTGAGCTCAAGCAATCCACCTGCCTTGATCTCCCAGAGTGCCAGGATTATAGACGTGAGACACTGTGCCTGGCCAAGAATGTATTCTTTTTTTTTTTTTTAATTGAACTCACCTTTTAAAATTTATTTGGTAATGTTAGCTTTTTTGAATTTCAGATTAATATGAAGATATGTGGCCAGGCGTGGTGGCTCACAACTGTAATCCTAGCACTCTGGGAGGTGGGAGGATCACCTGAGCTCACAGGTTCAAGACCAGCCTGAGCAAGTGCAAGACCCCATCTCCAAAAAATAACCAGGCGTTATGGCAGATTCCTATATCCCAGCTACTTGGGAGGCTGAGACCAGAGAATCACTTGAGCCTATGAGTTTGAGGTTGCTGTGAGCTACAATATCACAGCACTCTACTGAGGGTGACACAGTGAAACTGTGTCTTAAATATATATATATCTTATTAAGATATATGAGAGTACATAGTTTGCTTCTGTAAGTTTGAAGTCCAAGTTGTAGGTATATCTTTCACCCAGGAACTGTGTCATGTATCATACAATGTACCCCTGGGGTGGGAATTTACCCAACCCCTTTCCCCACCCCATTGAATTTCATTGAGTTTTTCTCTCATGTGAGCACGTAGGTGTTAATCTACTAGTTCCAATGTAGTATTGAGGACGTGTGCTATTTGTTTATCCGTTCTTGTGATTCTTCACTTAGAATTGGTCTCCAATTCTATCTAAGTTGTTAAAAAAGATACAAAATCTCCATTTTTTATGGCTGAATAATATTTCATAGTATACATATACCACAGTTTATTGATCCACTCATGTATTGAAGGGCACTTGGGTTGTATCCACATCTTTGCTATTGTAAATTGTGCTGCTATAAACATTCGAATGCAAATGGCTTTGTGATAAATGTCCTTTTTTTGGGGGGGTAAATACTTAGTAGTGGAATTCCTGGATCAAATGTAGGTCTACTTTTAGTCCTTTGAGGACTCTCCATGCTATTTTCCATAGAGGTCACCTACAGTGTCTGAGTGTTCCTTTCTCTCTGCATCCATGCCAGCATCTATTGCTTTGGGACCTTATGATGTAGGCCATTGAGAGTGTAGTCTTTGTGGTGGCAGGTGGCCACATACATAGGTGAACACTGGATTTCTTTGAGTGGAAAAGAAGAGAAGAATGGATATTGGGAAAGAACTAGTGATATCTGCCATAGGTTTTATCTCTGAAGAGAATAGAGTGTCACAAGGTTAAATTTGCAGATTTGGGAGCCTGACTGCTTGAGTTCAAATCTTAGCTCTGCCACTTACCAGCTGTGTGATCTTGGGAAATTTAGCAAACTTTTCTGGGGCTCAATTTTTTTTTATCTGTAAACAGGGCTCACAGAGGGCCTAGCACATGGGATTGTGAGGATTAAAGGAGCCAATGTATACAGTCTTTATAACAATCCTGGGACATGATACATGCTGAGTATAAGCTATCATCATTTAATCTTAACACAGGGTTTTCTTAAGATCACAAAATCAGCAGGCGACAGAAGCAGAATTTGGCATAAGAGCAATTTTCCTGCTTGCCTCATCTCATCAAAGTTCTTAGAGAACAAGATTGAAACCCAGATCAGTACTTGGCATATAATAAACATCCACAAATATCTGTTGAATGAGTGTGTTAAATAGACATGTAAATGAGACTGCTCTGCTAACCCATGTGGTTCCTCTGGTGTGGAGCCGACACCCTTCCACCACTAGAGCTCAGTCCCTCCAAGACCTCTCCAAGCCATCATTTTCAAGAGTGAATTCTTACAATTATTCTGGCAGATGCACAGAGTAACATGACAAAAAAGTTTGGGAAGCTGCATTTTGCATCCCTCTTCAAGAGAATTGCAAGATATTAGTATGTTAAAGGCTCTGAGAAATCCTGCAACAAATAAACCCATTGAGCTTCATTTCAATCTGCATTTTCCAGGCTTAACACAGACTCTTCCCCAACACCTAGACACCTAATTGATAAAACTGAGTAGCATACAATTCCCCAGACTGTTATCAGTGACAACTGATTTGGTGTAAGTGGGTATAAGCAGGTAGGTGCTGGTTACCAGGCAGATATGGGTTCAGAGGAGTATGCACAGGTATGTCCAGAGCCACATTCTCTAGGGGAAACTAAAATATCATTAGAAATGAAAAATTTCAAGGAAAAATGTGTTTCCTGGCAATTCTCTCAGGGAAAGTGCAATGTAAATTGAAATAATGTTAAATAATAATAATATCGAGGTGTTGCTATATGCCAGGCACTTCTAAGCACTTTCTCATTTAATCCTCAGAATAGCCTCATGAGCTAAGTACTACTAATAGCCCCATTTTACAGATAAGTAGACCTAGGAACAGAGAGGTTAAGTAATTTGCCTAAAGTTGCACAGCTAGCAAGTGAACAGAAATTCTTTGGTAAGTTTCTTTTGGTGGGGATAAGCAGGGAAGACCATCTCCCAGGGTAGTTTAAGTTCAGATGCTCACAAAACTCTTCTCCACAGAAAACGGGCCCAGTTACCTGCAGAGCTCTGATTTTGCTGAGTAGAGGATACAAGTTTGGGGCCAGAACGGAATTGCTCAAAAATAGAGAGGAGGTTGATATTGCCCTCTGTCATCTCCATCCCTCTAAGGAAATATTGATCTGATACTTAAAGACTATCAAGTTGAAGGAAGTGCTATATAATTTATCCTGTCTAGATATCCACTGGCCCAGGTTAATCTTGACACCAATGCCAGGTGTGACAGAATCACCAAGTTGATGTAGAAGATTAAGATGGTGTTAAATAAAACCACCATTTAAGGAATGCTTTGAAAATTCAAGGAATTCTGTTGAAAATCTTCAAGGTGAATGTCAGCCATACAGACCTCAGCACCAGCTCAGCTGGTAACTGTACCATGGGCAATGCTCTCCCTGCAGGCTATCCAGTATGGGAGTATAGGGTAGAGAGTGGGCTCCAGAACTCTGACCTTGGCAGTTCATATTGTCCCCCAGTTCCACCTTTGGTAGCCCAGCTAACAGAATAGAATTTCAGAGAAAAGGTAAGAGATTAGAAACATGGAGAAATCTAGGAAAGCTTCCTGAGGGAGGCAGCTTGGATGAAATGTAGGGGGTCTCAGGTATCTTAAATGAGGGTGCCTCTTGATGAAATTGTGTTTTACTCTATCCTCAATGGTCACTGGCAATGTTGGCACAGCAGGTACATTTGTGGATTTTTCTCCTGGGTTGGCATGAAGACGCTGCTATGTACCTATACCACATCCATCCCTTCTCTTTATCAACCCTGATTTGTGTAGGACAGCAGTGGACCTAGTTATAAATGCTTCTCTTCTCGGCCTCCTTGCAGCTAAGGATAGCTATGTGGCTCATTCTGACCAATGAGATGAAGATAGAAGTTCCCAAGAAGGGCCTGCGCCTCCAAATGAAATGACAGAGTCCCCTGAGAAGCTTTTGCCTGTTACCCTTTACTTTCTTCCTGCCTGTAATGAAGATGCAATTTTTTTTTTTTTTTTTTGAGATAGAGATTCACTATGTCACCCTTGGTAGAGTGCCATGGCTTCACAGCACACAGACACCTCCAACTCTTGGGCTTAAGTGATTCTCTTGCCTCAGCCTCCCAAGTAGCTGGGACTATAGGTGCCCACCACAAAGCCCAGCTATTTTTTTTGTTGCAGTTGTCATTGTTGTTTAGCTGGCCCAGGCCTGGTTCAACCTGCCACCCTCGTGTATGTGGCTGGTGCTGTAACCACTGTGCTATGGGCGCAGAGCCTGGAGATGCAATTCTTGCAGGTACAGCAGCCAATTTGGAACCATGCAGACAACAGTCATATGCTAAAGATGGCTGAGTGGAAAGCCAGAGTATTTGGGTCCTCAATGATTTCTTTGAACAGCCACACTAGTGCTCAACCTCTTGAAAGAATAAAAAAATCCCTTTGATTTGGTAAAGTCACTATATTAGGTTTCAGTTATATGCAACCAAATGCAAGCAAACCAGTATCAATACAAGCGGTGTGACACAATGACCATCTACAGCACACTATGTACTTGGCACTGAACTAACTGCTTTACACCCAGTGTCTCACATCATTCTCACCATCCCAGAAACCAGGTACTGTAATTATCATCACTTTACAGAAGGGGACATTGGAACCCCAAGGAGTTAAGGATCTTGTCCAAGATCACCCAGTTAGGACCCAGACACAGTCAAGATTTGGATTTGGGTCTCTCATTTCCTTAGGTCTCTGTTAACAGTTTTGATGGTTTAAAAACATGATATCTATTCTTCTCACCAAGATCTGGGGTCTACGTCCCCTCCTTTTAAGTCTGAGCAGGCTTGTGGCTGCTTTGATCAATTGAATTTGGCAGATGTGACCCTCTGTGACTTCTGAAGCTGGTCATAAAAGAACTTGAAACTTCTGCCTTGTTCACAAGAACACTTTTGCTTAGAGCTGAGTTGCCACCTAAAGTTTGAATGCCCTGAGGCTGGCCGACATGCTGTGAGGAAGCCCAGGCCACACAAGCCACAGGAAAGTGCTTCTGATCAGTGGTTCTATCCTTTCAGCCCTCCCAGTTCAAGGAACAATGAGTGAAAATGTCTTCCTAGGAGTCTAGGCCCAGCTATTGAGTCACCTCACCTTTGAGTCTTCCCAGATGAAGCCTTAGACATTGTGGAGCAGTGACAAACCTTCACTGCTGTGCCCATTCTGAATCCTGAACTGCAGAATCTGTGAGCATAAGAAAATGGTTGTTTTAAGACACCAACTTGTGGGGTTATTTCTTAATTGTAACTCTAGCTCACCGAAATACCTCCCAGATATTATTTTCATACATAAGATACCAAAACCTTAAAAATAAAGTCAATTTTGATTATTTGCTTTACTTACATCTTAGAAAGTCATCATAGGCACTGAAATAGTGAATACCGATCTATTGCTCTTAGCAGAAATACAGGGTTAGGCTCTTGTGAAACAGGGTTAGGCTCTCTAGTCACAACATTTTCAACAACTGACCAATACATAACCTTGTTTTCTGTGTGTGTTTGTTGAATGACACCCTCCTATTAGTTTGTTTGTTTGTTTGAGACAGAGTCTCACTTTGTTACCTTTGGTAGAGTACCATTTTGTCATAGCTCATAGCAACCTCAAACTCTTGAGCTCAAGCATTCTCTTGCCTCAGCCTCCCAGAGTGCTAGGATTACAGGCATGAGCCATTGTGCCCAGCCTTCTCACCAAATTCACAATTAACAACATTAAACCTCGTGGCTGAACAAAGTTCACAGACTCACATTAACCTCTCAGTAAGGCAAATCACAGCCTTCTTGCGTCTAGGGATACTAGACAGCACCTTCGCACTACATTAAGGTTATTTTAGATAGTGATATCACCGAGAGAAAGCACACACATTTGTGAAACATGGCACTAAGTAGACTGTGAAAAGTACATGTGTTTACAGCATGAGGGCTGCCTCAGCTGGAAACACAGACGTCAATGACCCCACACTTTTATTACTCCTGGCATGTCTACCAAAGACCACAAACGATCCCACAAGTATTGATTTGGGGGTTACAAATAAATTTTAGCAAGTAGGCAAATTCACAAATACAGAATCCATGAATAATCAGCACAGACTGTATTAAACAACACCAAAGAGTAAGTTCAGGGCTTGTAGTCTTGATTGATAATTGGAGAAAGGGAGGCACAGAGCATGTAAAGGGGTACCCAAGAGCTTTACATGTCTCTTTTGTAAAATGGGGGTGACCACATCCACCCTGTTGGGTTTCTGTACAGAAAGGGTGGTCATGACAATACATTGTATAGGGCCACGTGCTGAACACTTTACCTGCCTGATCTCATTTAATGCGCACAGCAGATCTATAAGGTAGATCCTATTATTAAGCCCATTTTGCAGATGGGGACACTCAGACTCAGCAAGGTTCAAGGACTTTAGTCAATATTTTACAAGCAGAGCAGAATCTCAAAGCTGGTCATGGCTCCACCCCACCCTGAGTGCTTTCCCACTCTGCTCTCCAGACTTGCTCAGAGCCCATGTTCATTAGGAGCTCCGTGTGGTGCCCAGCACACAGTAGGCTCATGGCAAGTGGACGCTTTGACGAAGATTGTCAACTAGGATGTGGGGCCTTTGAGGCAGTTCTGCCAAGGAGTAGGGTGCAGGGCAGAGTAGGAGCTGCCGGGGAAGGAAGCGAGTCTGTGCAGTGGGAAGGCAGGGCAGGGAGCAGGAGGATCTTGAATCAGACCCTGTGGTCGCCTCCTGCAGAGGGTTAAAGCAGCCCAGCCTCCTTCCGGCTGAGCGGAAATCAGATTTTGAGAGCTGAGCAGGACTCTGGAGGGATGTTTTTCTTCTCCGTTTGTCTGCTTGTGGCTGGCCCATAAAATTGACCGGAACTCCATGCTGGACTGAGGAATTCCTGCTGAAGAGGGACATGGAGAATGCCCGCTGGATGGGGGGACATAGTGTGGCTTCTTATCAGAGCACAGACGGCCTGTATCTCCAAGGCCCCACCTCCAGGTTGGGTGACTTCTTCCTGCGGTGGTGGGGATGGGGTAGTTGGTGGAAGCAGGCCAGGGATATAGAGAAGGAAAAAGTGGCACCCCCTTCCCACCTTTTCCAAAGGGAACTTGGGGGGGTGAGGAGAAGGAGGAAGCAGGGAGAGGTCAAGTTGTGGCAGGTCACTGGGGTATGATGCCGGTTCCTTCTTCTGTGCTGGGTGACATGGGTCAAGTCTCTGCCTGTTTCTGCTTCTTTGCAACCAGGGAGGCTGAGCGAGATGTCCACCCTGTGAAATTTCCTAATCAGAGCTGAACGGCTGAGGCTCTTTCTGTCTTACAGTCACCTTGCATGCATTTCCTCTCTTGAAGGCAGTGCAAGTATTATCACCCCTGTCCTACAGGTGAATAAAACTAGGCTCAGAAAGGAGAGGTGGCCTGTCCAAAGTTGCCCACTAGAAGGGGTGAGGTAGGATTCAAACCCAGTTGGTTGGTGCCAGTATCTACCTCTCAAGCATTCACTCTTCTGTCTCCCTAAATGAGAGTTCCTATTTCTCCTTGTCCTGGGATGCCCTATCCTTTTAGCTAGATGCCCTCATTCTTTAAGACTCAGCTCACAGGTCACCTCTTCCAGGAAGCCTGCCCTAACTAGCCAAGCTGGGTTGGGGCTCCTCTCTGGCCGTCCACATCCCTAGGAGGGAGTTATCTATTTTGGTTACTGGGCTGTGAGCCCCAGGTGAGCAAAGGCAGTTCTGATTCTTCCTTATGCCTCCTGCATCAGCCAACACAGAAACTTTCAATTTGCTCTGAAGATCCTAAGTAGTTGTTTTAGAATATGGTCCCTTGAGAAGTGGGCTCCATGTCCTCTACTTGAGTCTGGATGGGCTTGTGATAGTTTTATGTGGCTTCTGAGCCTGCTCACTGGCATGCCTGTTCTTGGAGCCTTGAGTGGCCATGTGAGAAGTCCAAATGCTCTGGGACCACCATGCTGGGAGGAAGGCTGGGCTACATGGAGACGCCTTGTGTAGGCATTCCTGCTCTTCAAACCTTCCCAGTTTGGGGCTTCCAGATGATTCCAGCTCTCAGTTTTTGAGTCATAGTCTGCCTTTGAGTCCACCCAGCTGAGATCCAAGAGGCCATAGAGCAAGGCAAGCCATCGCCACCCATGCCTAGCCCAATTCATGAGCATATTAAGATGATTATTGCTTTAAGCTGCTGAGTCTTGGGGTTGTTTGTTACACAGCAATGGTGACTGAAACAGTGCTATCATCCTGGGTGTATCACCTTCATCTCTGGCCAGGATTACTGGCAGCTATCTTCTCCTTTGCAGTCTATTGCTGACACAGCAGCCAGAGAAATCCCTTTAATGCATAAATGAGATCATGTCCTCTTCTACTCAAAACCTTCCATTGGCTCTCAGCTCACCTAGAGCAAAAGCCAAATTCTGATGATGGCCGCAGGCCCTGTATGCTCAGCCTTCTCTCGGCCCTTCGCCTCTCTGTCCTGTCTCCTACCCTCTCCCCTTGCTGACTCCTCTCCAGCACACTGGCTGCCTTGCTACTCCTCAGTCACTAGGCATACCCTGCCTCAGACCCCTTGCATTTGCTGTGGACAGCGCTCCACTGCCTGGAACACTCTTTCCTAGGTGCTGCTTGGTTCAGTCTTTCGTCTTATTCAAGCCTCTGCTCAGATGTCACCTTTTCAGTGAGGTCTTCCTTCTCTAGCCTATTTAATACCACAGGCCTCTCTCCCTGCTTCAAACCACTTGACTTCCTCTATTTTCTTTCTCTTTCTCTCTCTCTTTTTTTTTCTCTCTCTCTCTCTTTTTCTCTCTTTCTCTCTTCTCTTCCTCTCTTTCTCTGTTTCTTTCTTTCTTTCCCTTTGTCTCTCCCTCCCTTCTCTCTCTCTCTTTTTCTTTCATTCTTTTGCGATAGGGTCTTGCTCTGTCTCCCAGGCTGGAGAGTGATCATAGCTCACTGCAACTTCCAACTCTGGGGCTCAAGTAATCCTTTGCCCTAGCCTCTGAGTAGACCTATAGATATATGCCTCCATATCCAGCATATTTTAAAAAGTTTTTGTAGAAACAGAGCTCAGGCTGGTCTTGAGCTCAAGGGATCTTCCTGCCTCAGCCTCCCAAAGTGCTGGGATTACAAATGTGAGCCACTGTGTCCAGCCCTCACCCTGCTTTTCATTTTACCATGGCCCTTATAACTGGCATACTATACACTTTGCTGTTATGTTCATTGTCTCTTCACTGCCCCCTCCCCATACACCCTCAACCCCAGAATGACAGCACCACAGGGATGAATCTTGATTTATTCTCTGCTATTTCCCTCATCACAGTATCTGACATTTGATGGCAGTTTGAGTTGAAGGAACCCAGAAGAGGTGACCGCCTTTACTGGGCTATCTGTGAAGGCAAGCGCGGGGGGGGGGGGGGGGGTCAGGAAAGGGCAGGAATGGAGCGGCCAGGTTGAGCCAGTGAGGCCAGGGCGGGAAGACATTCCACTGAAGTGACAGCTTCCTGCTCCTCTGGGGAGCCCTGGATGGCAGAGCACAGTACAAGGCTTTGAAGATGCAAATAGGGGTGACTCCAGGCCTCCCTCCTTCCTGGTCTTGTGTGCCTCTGGCCCTGCCAGTAAACAGGATCTCTGGGCAACTGCCTGAGAACCTGCCCAGTGCCTCAGAGGCCTTGACGTTCTCCTTCCTGTGCTATAAATCGGGTCCTTTCCAGCTGTGACATCCTGGACTCCATGGGGGAGGCAAAGCAGACAGATTTGTTGTAAAGAGCTATGTATGGCCTTCAGCAGAACAGTGCACCTTGATTTTCTTGTGAAATCTAGAAAGATAATGCACACAAGTTCTCTGTAAATGGAGACGCTCTAAGGACCTGTTAATGGGTAGAAGCACAGGGAACAAATCCCAGCTCTGCCACTGAGCTCCGTCTCTTCATCTGTCAAATGGGGCTAATGTGAGTCATTGAATTCCTAGGGTTGTTGAAGAATTCAATATGCAAAAAAAATTCTTAGCACCTGGTAAATGTGTAATATATAGATGTCAGCTGTTCTGAATGGTAACTATTATAATGATAGACAATCAGACGTTATTGAGAAGTTATTTGGGGGCTTAGAAGCCTTAGTTCACACTCCAAAGAGAACCATGGAGTTGACATAGCACAAACCCTGTCCCTTTGTGTATAAGCACATCACTTCCCTGACATGCCACGAGAGAAATATCCAGCTTTGACACCAGCCTTGTGTGTGTATGGGAGTTCAAATCTAGATATCACCACTCCCCAAATATGGAAAATAGGATATGTCCCTTAATTGTTCAATGCCTCAGTTTCCTTGTCTGAAAAAGGAGAATAATAATAATAAAATAATAATAATAATAATGATAGTGCCCACTTCTTATAGTTGCCATGAGGACTGAGTGAGTTAACTACCCAGCATACCCTTTGAGATAGTGTTACTATCTTTCTTCCACAATGGGTAAACTGAAGCTCAGTCAGGAGAAAGAACTGGGTTCAAACTATCAGTTGTGGTGTTTATTGGCCCTGAGTTGGGATTAGCTTCATTACATGAGAAGCCACCAGGGAACTCATTGTGACATATCTCCTTTTATTTCTTAGTGGTTTTTCAGTTAAGTGGTGACCCATGCTAATAACTTATGGAAAATGGATAAGAGAAAAACTTAATATTAAGAAAGTGTTATTTGGCTCGGCGCCTGTGCTCAACAGGCTAAGGCGCCAGCCACGTACACCTGAGCTGGCAGGTTCGAATCCAGCCCAGGCCCGCCAAACAATGACAGCTGCAACCAAAAAATGGCCAGGCGTTATGGCGGGCACCTGTAGTCCCAGCTACTTGGGAGGCAGAGGCAAGAGACTCGCTTGAGCCCAGGAATTGGAGGTTGCTGTGAGCTGTGATACCACAGCACTCTATCCAGGGTGATAGCTTGAGGCTCTGTCTCAAAAAAAGAGAAAGTGTTATTCAGTGGCACCTATGGCTCAATGAGTAGGGCACTGGCCCAATATAGCGAGGATGGCAGGTTCAAACCCGGCCAAACTGCAACAAAAAAATAGCCGGGCATTCTGGTGGACACCATATTCCCAGCTACTAGGGAGGCTGAGGGAAGAGAATCGTCTACGCTCAGGAGTTGGAGGTTGCTGTGAAACTGTGATGCCATAGCACTCTACTGAGGGTGATAAAGTGAGAGTCTGTCTCTTAAAAAAGAAAGAAAGAAAGAAAGTGTTATTCATGAAGCTTTTTCCAGAAAAGTTGAGGAAATATGTGGTCATGGTGCAAACTGGAACGTGAGTTCCAGTTTGTGATGTACTAAACAAGGTAATAGGGAGTTCTTGAAGATCCTTGAGCAGGGGAAGCATGAACTTAAAGTATATGAATCTGACAGTATGTTTGGGTCAATTGAAGTTGGTGAGACTCAGACTTGGGGTTTCAGAGGATTTCTTCACCTGTCCTGTGTGTGTGGAGAATGAATTGTGGTGCTGGGAGTACAAGGGTGAGTACTTGGATTGGGTGGTGTGAGTGGAGGTGATGGGATGTTGTCGGATTCTAGAACTATGTGGAGGAGATTGAACTCAGTTTTTATCAAAGAGCTGGCAATATTTGTCCAGGACCCAGATGCACAGCCTTGACCTAGAATATCTGCTTCCCATATGCGAAATGACCCATCTAAAAAAAGTTTTTACTCCAGTGTGAAGGGGGAACTGAACAGGCCAGACAGGGCCAAGTGTGGGTAGGAATGTGAAGACAGCACAGGGAGTGGGGTGGACTGGAGCTGCCATCTGAAGAGCAATCAGTCAAGTTAAATATGTAATTGAGGTATATAAATGATGGCCACCCATTCTTTGACATTTCTCCCATAAAGGTAGGTCTGTGCACCTTATCTCTGAATTTGGGCTGACCCATGATAGCTTAGATCAATGTTTATGGTAGAAGTGATGCCATGTCAGTTTCCAGGCCCAGACCTTAAAAGACTGGCAGCTTCTACTTTCTCTTTCTTGGAACAATCACTTGGAGAGAAGCTAGCTACCATGAATAAAGTCCAACTACTCTGAGACTGTCATGCTGCGAGGAAGCTGAGTTAACCATAAAGTCCTCTAGGATGAGAAACCATATGAGGAAGAGAGAGTCCAGGAGCATTAAAGGTGAACACATGAGTGAAGAAGCCATCTTACTCTGTTATACAGGCTGGAGTGGAGTGTTATGATCGTAGCTCAGTGAAGCCTCAAACTCCTGGACTCAAGCAATCGTCCTGCCTCAGTCTCCTGAATAGCTGAGAATACAAGTGTGCACCACCATGCCTGGTTGAAGAAGCCATCTTGAACGGGAACCTCCAGTCTCAACTCTGTCAGCTGATACCATATGGTTCAGAGGTGAGCCATCCTGCTGAGCCCTTCCTAAGTTCCTCACCTACAATCATGAAAAAAACAAAGTGTTTGTTTTAAGCCTCTATGTTGAGAGTAGTTCATTGTGGTGCAAAAGAAAACTATAGTACATATACCATGTGGCCCAGGAATTGTACTCCTGCATACTGGCTATATGTCCAGACAAAATTCTCATACCAGCCCATAGAGGAGAAGGCCATGTTGTTATGGCAGCAAGGAGTTCAAGGCCACTCAGATGCCCATAACTGGGTTGGTGGAGAGAAACATATGGTGGATGCAAGGAGCTGTAGCCAGCAACTAGAGACCACAGATTGAGCCATGTACACAATTGTATTATGTTTTACAAGAAGACTTATACATCACAGAGCATACATAGAATGGGTCTATGGAGGTACAGGAAATGGGAAGGGGAAGTGGAATGAAAGAGAATAACTAGAGAGAGATAAAATGAAGGAGGGCATACAAGGGTCAAGGCCAATAATCTGCAATGAACTGAGGCTTTTATAAACTCAACTGTACATTTGAAGTTTAAAAGTAGTTAAAAAGGCAAATAAAATAAATGTCTATAAAAGGGCGTTGGTTAAATAAATTATAGCACATCCCCATGATGGAGTATGATAAAGCCACAAAAAAGGATTGGGGTGCTTGCTGTGTACTAGTATGGAAGGATCTCCAAAGTAATTTGATAAGGGATGAAAAAGATGTAGAAGAGTTTGTATAACAGTCTTCCATTTGGGGGAGAATAAAAGTGTATTTATCTGCACATAAGTTTGTAAGCAAGTGGTATCTCTGTAGAAGGATCCTAATACAAGTGCATGCTTCTGGGGAAAAGAGCCATGTGTCAGGGGACAGGAGTAGATGGCACTTCAGAAGAGCAGGCAACCAGGAGTCATGTTCAGAGGAGGAATTGCCACTGATATCAGGACTCCTCCTCCAGGTGCTGGGCTCAGAGGAGACAGAGAGTCTGCTCTGCCCATGAGATGCTCAGGGTCCTGATTCGGTATTATGTGAACATACAATAATATGTTGTTCTGAAGGCTGCATTGATGATCATTCGGGTTGTTTCTGGGTTTTGCCACAATAGTGCCGGTATCACCCAGTCTACCCTAGCCCTCTCTTTATGTGGCAGCTTCTTGTTCTTGGAGGTCTCAGCCCTAAGGTCACACCCCTGAGCCCCCAGCTAATGGGTTCTCTGTTCTCACATGCCCCCCAGGCTGGTCTCTCTCTCTCCTTATTTTTCCTTCCAGCACCTGCTCTGTGTGGTCAACACTTATCTCTTCCTTTTCTGGAGAAGGAGGGTAAGACCCACGAGGGCAGGAGGAGCAGTAGGCTATCTTCCCAGTCCTGCCCGCACCTGGCCAGGCTCTGGCACACGGCAGGCCCCTAATCAAAATCTCTGTGTCAGGAGTGAGAACAGCTTCCTCACTCTGGGCCTTCATTTTCCCATCTGCTCTGTGGAAACTTCAGATCAATTTCAGGGGCTTTTGGGTTCAGCTCCTGGGAGATGCCTCAGATTTTATTTGAAAACAATAGCCACCACTTATGTAACAGGCCTAAGCTGGCACTTGCCTTTTCTCATCAGCCACTTGTTAATCCTCAGAAATAGGGATTATGACTATTTTCTAATTACAGAGGGATAAACTGAGGCAAAGAGAGGTTAAGTTACTTGTCACAAGACTAGCAAGTGAGGGAGTGGGGATTTGAACAGGAGATTTCCTGGACCTCACTGTGTAACCCTGGGGCCACCCTGCCTCAGTGGCTCCCACCACTGTGGGAGGCAGAGGAGGAGGAAGGTGAAGGTCAAGTGTGAAGAGGATGGTTCAGGCTAGATTGGCAGCCACTTTCCTAAAGGCCTTGGGCTTCAGGGCATTCTTATTACAAGGCTCTACCACGTCCACATCCCCCATCTCCCAGCCCTGATGGGTTTAAGACATCCCCCCTTCCCACATTGTGCTCCCCCTAAGGGGGCCTGCTGTATTCCAGTGGCCCATAGCCCTCGCCCTGTAGGGAGGCATTTCTTTCTAGGGACTGAACCCAAAGTGAGGTCTGGGGTCACAACCCAGCTGCAGTGATAAGACAGGAATGGTCTTTCCAAACCAGCGCTTTGCATTTTCCTGGAAACAGTGGAGGGGAGAGTACAACAAATCCAAGAGGGTCTCTATCTCTCTGGCTCCCCAGGCCTGGGGGGTGGGGTGGGGAGCTGGGGTATGTGGTCATGTCTTCTTAGTCCTGGGGGTTCAGGTCCAATATGGGCAGGCCTCTGGGTATGGGTGGCACCTGCTCCCTGGCAGGCAGCATCCACAGAGACTGGGAGGGGTCCATGGGACAACTTCTGAGCCTATTGTCCCAGCTTTCTTCCATCTCCTCTTCCTTTTAATTAATTAATTAATTTCTCAATCATTCTCAGTGCCAGGCACTGAAACTGTCTTTCATTCATTTAGCAAAGCCTTCTTGAGGGCCTACTGTATGTCAGGCACAACTGATAAAATAATAAACACAAATGACAAAAATCCTGGCACCTATGAAACGCACATTCTATATGTGGAAACACAAATAAAAAAGATGAGTAAATAAAAGAAAATTAAGCAAAGAAGAGATTATCAGGGTGGTCCAGAGAAGCTTCATCCAGGAATTGATACTGAGAAGAGATTTGAAGGAAGAGGATCCCAGGCAAAGGGAATGTCCAGGGCAAAAGCCTTGGGTGTGAGAGGTGTCTGGTATGATCAAGGCCAGGTGTGGCCATGGTGGAATAAATGGGGGGGACAAAGTGGAGGGGCAGGTCCTGGAGGGCCAGACATTGAAAAAAAGCAGGAGTTTATTCTGGCATTTCCACCTCCATTCCCCCATGGCCCTGTGGCTCTTACTGAGAATTTTGGGCAGAGGAGTGACCCAATCAGAGTTGGTGCTGGAGATAGTCCCTCTGGTGAATGAGTGGAGAGAATATGGAAGGCAGGAGTGGAGGCAGAGAGCTCACTGTCTAACCCCGGCGATTCTGGCGGGAGATGAGGGAGGCTTGGATAGTGGCAGTGGGCAGTGGCTGGATCCTGGATCTATTTTGTAGGTGGCACCCATATGGTTTGCTGATAGATTTAATGTTGGATGTGAGAGCAGACGGGTCCAGGGCAACCTTGAGGCCTGATTGAAAGGAAGGAAGCCTTGAGTTGGGGGAGGCTGGTGTGGAGCAGGCTTTGGACAGGGGCTGGTTAGGTCTGAGGGGCTGTTAGACATAATAGTAGGAATGTTGAGGCAGCAGTTCAGAGTGAATTCTGTCCTGGAGATATGCTTTAAAGATCACTGACTTGGCTCGGCACCTGTAGCTCAGTGGTTAGGGCGTCAGCCACATACACCGGAGCTGGCAGGTTTGAACCCAGCCTGGGCCTGCCAAAGAGCAATGATAACTACAACCAAAAAATAGCTGTGTGTTGTGGCAGGCGCGTGTAGTCCCAGCTACTTGGGAGGCTGAGGCAATAG
This sequence comes from Arctocebus calabarensis, assembly GCA_963573935.1. NCBI lineage: Eukaryota > Metazoa > Chordata > Mammalia > Primates > Lorisidae > Arctocebus > Arctocebus calabarensis. The sequence continues at coordinate 11,553 of CAUYON010032913.1, read as the reverse complement.
AATCGCTTAAGTCCAAGAGTTTGAGGTTGCTGTGAGCTGTGATGCCACAGCAGTCTACTGAGGGCAATACAGTGAGACTCTGTCTCCAAAAAATAAATAAATAAATAAATAAAAAGCAAACAAACAGAAAATAAACATCACTGACTTAAAACTAAAACCACAAGAATGGATGAGAGCAGGCAGCAGGGTCCAATAGATAGAAAAGAAGAGGCTACAGTATAAGCTCTTGCTTTAAGGATACAAGTGTTTCTAAGTACTTTGGCTATTTGAGATTTATTAAATTGATACTTATATTATTCTAAGTGTCTTTTAAATAGTAACTCATTTAATCTTGGTAACTGTCCTGTGATGTAGATACTATCGTCATTATTATCAGTTTTTATGAAGATTAAGAAACTGAGGCACAAAGAAGTTAATTCACTTGCTCAGGGTCACACAGCTGGTAAGATGTGGACACGGCTTTAAATGTAGGCAGTACGATTCAGAGTCCTTGTGTTTCACTGTCACCACATTCTGCCTTCACCATTGTGTATCAGCTACACACAAGTGAGCACCCACTGTGCTCACTGTGCCCACTGTGTGTGGGCACCACACACATGGTGGTTGGAGGTAGGAGAATAAGGAGTGGACACTGAGGGAAAAATTAAAATAAAATGAAGCACCCGATGGCAGTGAGCAATGCCTTGAGAAATAGGATTAACTCAGCTCTCTGCACCTGATTCAAACACGAAAAAGGAGGAGGGAAAAAGAGGAGGAAGAAGAAGGAAAAGAAGAAGAAAGAAACATTTAGCTGGACTCTCCCAGGCATAATCATACAACCCCATAGCCCCAAAGGCCCTTCCCTAGCTGGGCTTGCCTGCTTCTCCAATCTCACTCTTGACCCTTCCTACAGGGCTCCAGCCATATCAGGCAACACCCTATTCCAGAAGCCCACATGATCCCACCTTTGAGCCCTTGCTTGTGCTTGCTCCTCTGTCAAAAGAGTCCTTCCCTCCCTTTGCTATCTCAGGAACTCCTACACATACACAAAAACCCAGCCTAAGGGCTCTTTCCTTATTTTCTACCCTTCCACTCCTTTGGGCCCCCACAGGCCTTTGTGCATCTCTTTTCTGGTTGGCTCACCTGCTGGTCTCCCCTGATGGCCACTGAGCTCCTGGAAAGGACTGGGTCTGGCTCATCTCTTTATCTCTCCTGCCTGGCACATGGTGGGTGCTCCACATGGGTGGGTATCATGTCCATTTCACCCAACTTTGTAGCTGCAGTGTCTAACAGTGGTGCTTGATACATGTAGTTGACAGATGAATGAATATGTGATGAAAGGATGAATAATGACATTAAATCTATTTCCTAATAGCAACACAATCTCAGTGTTGAGAAAACAATCCACAGTCCTGGAGACATATAGAAATTTGATCCTAGACCCTTTGTTCCTTAGAGGTATAGGATGTTCCTGAAGAAGAGTCCTGGGACAACAGCTATGTGACCTTGGGCAAGTTTCTTAACCACTCTGTGCCTCAGTGCCCTCATGGGGTTATTATGAGGATGAAATTTGATCACGTATGCCAAGCCCTTAGCTCAGTACCTATATATCACACATGCTTATTAAATATAGTTTTGCCATTGAGCTATATCTATACTTGCATTTATCTTTGGAAATGATGTTGGACTTACAGAAAAGTTGCAATAATAGTACAAAGAATTCCTGTATGGTTTCCTCCAGATTCCTTAAATATTAGCATTTTATTATCATTGCTTTATCATTCTTTCTCTGCATACATTTTTGTCTGAATTGTTGCAAGTAAGTTTGAGACATGGGAGCTCTTTACCTCTAAATTAATTATTTCATGTATATTTTCTAAAAAGAAGAACTTCTATGAAATCATAGTACAAATACAAAATCAGAACATAAACATTGATGTAATACTATTGTCTATCCTATAGACCTGTTGGAATTTTGCTAATTGTTCCACAAATGTCCTTTGTAGAAAATAAAGAAAAGACTTTTTTTTTGTGATACACTTTCTAATCCAGGATACACACTGTATTTAATTTTTATGTTTCTTTAGTCTCCTTTACTTTGTATAATTCCTCAGTTTTTGACTTTTTATGCTGACACCTTTTGAAGAGCATAGGCCAATTGTTTTGTAGTCTGTCCTTCTGTTTGGATTTTCCTGTTATTCCTTATGATTATATCCAAATTAGGTACTTCTGGCAAGAACACCACAGAAGTGATGCTGTGTCCTTCACAGAGCTTCCTGTCAGGGGCATATGCCTCGGATGATGTCAGTTTGCCTTGTTAATGACGATGCTCACTCTGAACACTTGGTTAAGGTGGTGTCTGCCAGTTTTCTTCACTGGAAAGTTACTATTTCTTCTCTGTAATTAATAAATACCTTGTGGGGAGATACACTGAAACAATGTAAATGCCCTGTTTCTCTTTATACTTCCTGCCCACATACTTCCTAGCAGGATGATGCATTTTGCATTAAATGTAACTATTATTCAACCAAGTACCAAATGAGTATGGACCAATATTCCAACAGCACAAAAGAGCGAGGAAAATCTCCCTCCCACACCCCAATTCTTTTCCTAAGCATCCCTAGTTCCACTATTTCTTGTGTCTTTCCAGAAATGTCTTATGTATAGATGAATGAATGCATAATACACCTTTTTAAAGGTTAGATGCACATGAAATGTAGCTAAAAGACCTGGTGCAGTGGCTCACACCTGTAATCCTAGCACTCTGGGAGGACGAGGTGGTGGATTGCCTGAGCTCACGGGTTGGAGACCATCCTGAGCCAGAGTGAGACCCCATCTCTAAAACAATAGCCAGGTATTGTGACGGGCGCCTATAGTCCCAGTTACCTGGGAGGCTGAGGCAAGAGAATCACTTAAGCCCAAGAATTTGAGGTTGCTGTGAGCTATGATGCAACAGCACTCTATGGAGGGCAAACAAAGTGAGACTGTCTCAAAAGAAAAGGAAAAGGTGGCTAAAGGTACACATTTCCTTATATCTTGCTTTATTTCATTTAATATTTTGGAGATTGTTTTATATTTGCATATAAAGAGAGGCTCTTGCAGATTTTAGAAACTTATGTCCATCTGCAGGCAAACCCAGGGTAGCATAATCTCTTCACAAGAAAGGAAACAGACTTAGTGAGGAAGGGACGGGTCCCCAAAGTCAGATGTGAAACAGACTTGGAAACCAGCCTGCATGAGGGAGTAGACAGGTCTTACATGGGGGAGCCAGGCCTCCGAAGGGCCTTCCCAACCAAATGCCAGACCCAGGCTCATGCCCCCTTTCTCAGCCTGGTTCTTCCCCACTCTCCATACCCCACCCCCTGCCAGGTCCCCTTCTTAGCTCTGGTTAGGGACTCCCTTCTAGCTCCCCGCTGGGCTAGGCCTTGGGAGCACCATTGATCCTCTGACAGCCCAAGACAGATTGGCAGGGAGTGTGTATTCAGGTGCAGGCGTGAGCACATGGAGGCCAGATGGGGGGGAGGGGCCAACTGGGTGGGGGACCAAGGACTGAGCAGGGCAAGGATGGAGCATCCACATGCACCTGCCTCCTCTCCCTCTCCCACCAGCTCCCGCCCTTCCTAGGGCCTCTGTTCCTCCCGCTTCCTCTCACCCCACACCCTCTCCTCTCTCTCTGGCCTGTGGAATGGTGGGGGGGATAGCAGTGAGCAGCTGGGATGTGGAGTGCACCTCGCTCGGTCTGGTCCCAGCTCAGGCCTTCCTGCGAGACCCAGGCAGATGAAAGCTCCTCTTGAGCCTGTCTCCGCAGGGCAGAGGGGAGAAAACAGGCTTCAGACAGTGTCCAGCAGGCAGTGAGGCACAGCCAGTGTCTCCATGTCCCTTCATTGGCCTCTTAAACCTCCCACTGCCGAGTCCCTGCCTGGTTATGGAAGCCCCCAGCCGAGGTGGCCCCTCAGCTCTGCCAGTCGGAAGTTCTCCCTTCTCCTTCACAGACATCTGTCCTCTGTGGCTTCCCCAGAGCAGTGTGGACTCCAGCATGGCGGGGTCAACCTAGATGCCCTGTGACACCTCTGAAGGGCCTCAGATGGCAGGGCATCTCAAGTGGATACGCAAGCACTGTATGGTCTGTGAGGGGAGCCATGAGCTGGCGTGGAGGCAGGTTCAGAGAGAGGGATGGGAGAGACCGGGCGGGGCTCAGTCAGCAAAGAGGGGCTCAGAGGCGGAGAGATGAGCACAGTGCGACCCACAGGGACTCAAGATGTGGGCCCAGAAAGGCTGGAGGTGCAGCTAGGGGTCTGGCGGAGCCGGGAGAGAGTGGGGCTCAGATGGGGGGCATGGAACTCAGAGAAGGAGATGGGGACCCAGACATGGGGGCAAAGGCTGAGATGGGGAGATGGGGATGGAGAGGAGGGCCAATCTTGGGGAGGGGTGAGCATATACCATCTTTGGCAGCTTGGGGAGAAGGAAGGCTGAGTCTGTGGAAGGTGGGGAGCTAGTGGCACCAGAACAAAGCCCAGGGGAGCAGCCTGGGCCCCACAGCTCCTTCGCAGCTGACAGACCTCGAGCTAATTAGCATTAATGAGCAGCTGGGCCCAGTTTCCTGGGATTTGCATTTGTAGCAATAATCAGCACCGCTGTGGATGGCAGCCAGAGCCAGCCTTCCAGGGGGTGGCAATTCGGGGAGGTAAGATCGCAGGCTTCACTGGGCTGGGGAAGGTGTGGCCTTGTCTTCCTTGCAGATGAAGAGACAGCTGAAGGACAATCTTGGTTGGGGGCAGGGTGCTGGCATCATTCACCAACCTAGGCCCAGAGTAGGGATGCAGGTCCTGGGGAAGGAACAGAAGTTGTGACCCTCATAAGCCCTAGGACATCAGGTAGGGAGGGCTCTTAGATGTGCGACAAGCTGCTCACTGTGGAGATGAGGGAACAGACCCTGGGGCACAGTGTACTTCTCAAGATCACACAACACTGCCATGGCTCTTGTTGGGTGAGTCTGTGCCAGACACTTTCCAAAGCACTTTTCTGAATCTTCACTGCCAACCCCATGAAGTGGCTACTATAATTAACCCCATTTTATAGGTGAGGAAACTGAGGCACAGGGCAGTCACACAACCAAGGCCCCAGCAGAGCCAGTCCTCTTTGTTGGTTCCTGCTAGTGCAGTAGGGCTGAGGAGCTCTCAGACCCTGGCTTTTCCTGGTAATGGGGGCTGACAGAGTCTCTCCTCCTCATTCCCTTCTCTGCAGGGATGCCCGTATGTTTGGTGCCCCCAGCAGGGTTGGGAGTTGAGACTTAAGTATAAATAAATAAACAGGGAGCAGATGGTCATTAGGGGGGTGAGCTGGGAGGGGCAGGCTCAGAGCCTCCCACTTCTTCTTGAGAAAACATTGCTTGGCCGGAGCAAATGGTTTCCAGACTCAGGGCCTGGAAGCCCCCTCCCCAGGACTGCTTTCCTGCCCTTAGGAGAAATGGTGGACTGAGGCCTTGAGTTATCCCCATCCCTCATTTTTTTCTCCTTCTCCTGTGTGGCCTTGAGTAAGTTACTTTATCTCTCTGTGCCTCTATTCTCCATCTGTCAAATGAATGGGAGGAGAATGGACTCTGTCAAGTTCCTGCCTTCTCTTGTCTGGGAAGCCTTTCTTGATTGCTCCAAGAAGAGTTTGTTGGGGTGACAGCTAGAGTATCAGGGAGGATATGGGTATTTGTGTCTTTCATTTCACAGCAATCTATTCAATAGATATTTGTGCAGGGTTGACTATGTGCCTGGCAGTATGCCACCCTCAAGGCTGACATAGTATCCAGCACAAGGCTCTTCTCTGTAGCTCCAGAACTGGCTCACAGTAGCCAGCTCCTAAGAAATACTTGTCATGTGAGTGAACAAACACTCACGTGGGAGGGTGAGAGGGAGATGAGGACCTGCTACATTTCCCGAACATGGAACCTGCCTTATTGGGGGTGGGAGGTGGGTGGGGAGTGGATAAAAAATGGTGTGAGTGAACAGCAATGAGTTATGAAATAACAATAGATCCACAGTAAGAAAGTCAGTCTTTTTTCAGTATCTCCCAGTGGATGCCAGTAACATGTTTCTGACATCTGTGATCTCTCTCTCTCTCTCTCTCTCTCTCTCTCTCTCTCTCTGGAGAGGGCTCATCTTGGGCTCAGAGCGTCTTCAGACAACACTATTCAGCTAGAATTTGAGAATATTGTTTTGTTTCCATTTTTTTCATTCTGGTCAGTAACTTTTTATTTGTATTTGGACATTGCTGGTGGGACTTCAAAGGTGTTCCATTACACTGGAGAAATGTTTGGCATTTCCTTTTGAACTGATTGTCTGGGATCAGGTTGGTGATGGGTTCTTGATTAAAAGAGGGCACTAGGGAACTTTTGGGATGATAAAAATGTTCTGAGTTTTGATTGTGGTGGTAGTTGCATGGCTGTGCAATGGTCAAAATGTATTACCTGGTAACAATTAAAATGGGAACATTTTATTTTATATAAATTAGACCTCAAAAGTGATTTAAAAACACATGTTGAGGCTTGGCACCTGTAGCTCAAGTGGCTAAGGTGCCAGTCACATACACCAGAGCTGGGGGGTTCGAATCCAGCCTGGGCCTGCTAAGCAACAATGACAACTACAACCAAAAAGTAGCCGGGTGTTGTGGCCAGCACCTGTAGTACCAGCTACTTGGGAGGCTAAGGCAAGAGAATCACTTAAGCCCAGGAGTTGGAGGTTGCTGTGAGCTGTGATGCCAGGACACTCTACCCAGGGTGACAGCTTGAGGCTCTGTCTCAACAAAACAAAACAAAACACATGTTGAAGATACTAAGTAAATGGTACAGATGCCATGTGGGTAAAGGTTGTCCAATACATAGTAAAGTTTAGAATAAGTAAATAAATGGATGGATAGGAGACAGAATGAATGAATGAATGGGCAAGTGAGCAAGTGAATGCCTATCTTTCCCATCTATGGTATAAATCTGTTCTACACATCCCCCAAATATTGGGTGGTCCTGATCAGAGGTTGTCCTATCTCAATTTATATAGCTCTTAAAATAGGGAACTCACTACCTTATGGCCTGGCCCTTTCCATGTCTGAACACTAGGCGTGTGCATATAAGTTGATCTTCCTGGAGGTGCCCTGCTCTCTGGGATCCACAGACACATCTATTGCCCTACCTGGGAATAGCTCAAATGTTCACGCTTCCCAGTCTGCTATTTTCTGGGCCTTTCACCCTGTTCTGCCCCCTCTTGGTGGGGCAGTAGGACAAAGAACAACAAGTACATAGGCAAATAAACAAAAATAATTACATGTTATAAAGAAACATAGTGAGATTATTGGAAATAAGATGGCAGGGGTAGGGGGAGTCTGGAGAGGCAAGGGAAGCCTCTCTAAGAAAGTGATATTTGAACTGAGACCTGAAGATGCAAAGGATCCAGAAGAACCAGAGAAAGAGCATTCCAGGGAGGGGCAAGTGCAAGTGCAAAGGCCCTGAGGTCAAAAGCAATGGGGAACCGTGAGGCATCCAGCCTGGCTAGAGTGGGATGAGCAAGGAAAGGGCAGGGAATTTAGGGTAAAGAGTGAGGAGCCTGGACTTATTTTCTAAATTCCAGCTCCAAATACTTTAGTAAGAGATGATGTGATGCGACATATTTTAGTAGACACTCAATATTTACTGAATTAACACTAAATCCACATGGTATGGATTTGCCATTTAATGTGGCTATCTCTAGTTACCTTAATTTTTTTATTGACGTAAAACAAAAGCAAATAGATTTAGAAATTCAAAGACAATGATCCCTAAAGGCGATAGCAAGCCTTCTTGCCTTAAGTGGCCCAAATTGTGAAGGTGACACTTGACGGGACTTTAAGAAACATTTGTCTGGCTTGTCGCCTGTGCTCAGTTGTTAGGGCACTGGTCACATACACCAGAGCTGGCAGGTTCGAATCTGCCAAACAACAATGACAACTACAACCAAAAAACAGCCTGGCGTTGTGGCAGGCGCCCTGTAGTCCCAGCTTCTTGGGAGGCTGAGGCAAGAGAATTGCTTAAGCCCACGACTTTGAGGTTGCTGCTAGCTGTAACACCACAGTGCCTGACTGCTGGTGACGTAGTAAGACTCTGTCTCAAAAAAAGAAAAGAAACATTTTTCTGACCTTAGCTCTTCATTGTGCTCTTCAGGAACTGGAGGCCCCTCTGGGAGTCCTGGGCTTGGCCAAGTGTTTCAGGGTACCAGTGGGAGAGCAGGGTTCATCCCAGGGTCTCTAGGATTCTGTCCACACTCTGGCCTGCAGTGAAGGTTCTGGACTGGCCTGCTGGACTCCCAAAACTGGGAGTCACTGGGATTCTCTCTCATCCTCTAGATCCAGTCTCATCTGTGGTCAAATCCTAGGGCTCCATCTTCATACTACATCTGGATTCTGATCACTTCTTCCCACACTGGTGCAATCTGCCACGCCTCATGTGGAGCTCTAGTGATAGCAGCAGGGCCCCCATCACTGTCTTCCTGTCCTGCTCCCCTTAGCAGTGAGAGCCAGACCATGCCCCTGCACTGCTCAAAGCCTCACTGGAAGAAAAGCCAAAGTCCTCCCCCTCTATGAGGGCCCTCCCAAGTTGATGGTGCTCACCTTCTCTTCCGCCCAGTCCCTACCTTTCTCCCGCCCTGCTTCTTGGACACTCCAAGCAGGTTGCCACCTCCAGGCTTTTGCATGTGCTGTTCCCGCTGCCTGGAACACACCTCCCGCTGACATCCACAGGACTTCTTTCCTCTTTTTGTTCAGGTCAATGTCCCTTCCTCGTTGAGACCAACTTCCTTGCCTAAACTAATATTTTCTGGCTCATTCTTTCTCCCTTCCCCGCTTTTCCCTCAGAGCACTTCTCACTACCAGATAGAGCATTTTACATTCCATCAAGATTTTGTGTGTGTCCCGATCTCCCTGAGTGGACTTCCAGAGGACAAGGGTTTCCAATCTGTTTTGTACTCTAACAGCCCTGGTGCCTGGAATGGTGCTGAATTGTGGACTGAGACCCTCTGGGCATGACTTTCCTCTCTGCTTGCCCCAGGTCTCGCCCCTCAAGAGCAGGCCAGGGCAGCCAAACTTGTCCCTTAGGGGAGAAGTTTCCAGCTGCAGAGCAGACCCCCCCATCCCTTGTAAGCCTGACAGGGGCTGCACCCTCTGGGGAGAGTCCTCTAAAGATGGGGGGGCCTCAGAGCATCTCTGCTCACCGCCTCAGTGTCCTCATCTGGAAAGAGGTAAGACTAAAAAGAGTGAGTGCGAAGAGTGACTCTGCTTGTCCCCTCTCCACAGACGAGGAAACTGAGGCTTGGAGAGGTGAACTTGCCTCCAGGACAGTTGCAACCTCTGTTCCCTCCTCTGTCAAATGGGGATAATCAAGTCTCCCTTCTAAGGTTTGCTTGAGGATTAAATGAGTTAAATGAAACCTTTAAACACTAGGAAGTACCTGGCACACAATAGGTGCTCAACAAATGTTGGCTACTATTACTGTTTTCTAACAGGTCCACTAACTTACCAGGGTCTCAGAGCTAGTAAGTGGCACAAGCAAATTTACACCCAGATCAGCCTGAATCTACAGTGACTCTTTCTCACAACCACAAATAATAATAATGTTAATTACAACAGCAACAATAGGAACAATAGGAACACCACCAGCACCATTAAGAGCGTTTTTCTCCGCAAACGGGTTGGGTGTCTCTAAGGGTTAGAGCGTCAGGTCACCAGGTGGCAGTCCCTGTCCAGCACCCACGCCCTCGGCAGTGGTGGTGATTGTCCTGCCCTCTCCCTCGCTTGGCAGGGACAGGTGGGCAGCCAGGAGAGCTTCCCGCTGGGGTGCCCCCAATCCTGTCGCCTGGGGAGCAAAGCGGGGGGTGGGGCGCCCAGGGAACTCCCTTCTCTCCCAGGAGGCAAGCGCAGTTCTCGCAGTTCTCGGGCTCTGGAAGGAGCCGCGGGGCCTGGAAGACATTACACGGCTGTCGGAGGGGGGCGTCGCTCGGAGTTCCGGAGGGGGTCCCGGCGGCAGACGCGCTGGGTGAGGGGTTGGCCCCGCCACAAAGCGTGCTTTGTTCTACGCTACCCCCGGGAGCTGGAACCAATGGATTGGCGGCAGCTGAGGTCATCTGTCAGGCAGAGCCGGGGGTCAGGCTCGGGGAAAGGGCCCCGAGCCAGGGCGAAGCGGGTGGGCCAGCGGGGGTGCACCTAGGGGGTCGATGGTAGGGGTGAGAGATCAGCAGGTCGCTGCTTCGTTTGGACCTCAGTTTACCTGTCTGTCGAACTGGGAGGATCATTTATGTCCTGAGAATCCAAGTATGGAAACCAGGATGATGATGATGATGGTGGTGGTGGCCTTGTAATGAGCCTCTATTACACTCTATGGAAGTGCTAAAGCCAGGGGCTGGACAAGAACTGGAAGCCAATGTGGTTTGTACCTGCAGAGGGTGTGTATGGGAGGCAGGACGGATGTCTTGCAGCTCAGGAGAGTCAGGGTCTCTCTGTGGTTCCCTTCTTTGAGCCTGGTTGCAGGCTTACCTGTCTTCTCCAGGGCTGAGTCCCAGGACCCACTGGAGCCTATCCTTGGTGCCCCCAGTCCAGGGTAGGACAGGGCTGGAGTGACCCAGATAGTGTTCTTTCTGACTAGAGGTAGGTCCATCCCCTACACAACTAGAGGCCATTCATTCATTCATTCACATGCTCTATCTGCACATGCCTCAGTGTTCCTATCCCTGAGACAATTATCTAAAATTTTGATACAGGGTCTCCTGGGGGAGGAGCCATCAAGTCTAGGGAGCCCCAGAAATTGCCCAGAATATGTACATGTCATTGTGGAAAGGGCTCATGGCTTTCTTTGGTTCTCAACTATGTTTAAGACCCACAAAAAGATTAAGAAATGCTGCGGGGAGTACAGGGAAAGAAAATGGGTTCCCGAACTCTGCTGGAAGGTATGGCATTTGGAACTGGTCAGTATCTTGTAAGTTTGAAATCAGCCCGTTATGAGCCAGGCTACTCCACCTCTAGGTGTGCAGCTGAGAGGGCACTGAGGGACAGCAGTGGGTATTCATGAGAGAAATAACTGTAACCCCAAATGTCCACTAATAGGAGTGTGACTAATAAATGGCTATATTAATGTCCTGGAACATTGTACAGCAAAGGAAAGGAATCAACTGAAAAGGAATGATCCAGACCTACATGGAATTTATTTATCCAACAGATACTATTGAACACTTACTACATGTCAGGCTCTGTTCTTAGCCCTGGATAAACAAGACAGTTGAAGTCCTGTCTCAAGAATGTACATTCTAGTGGCCACAACAGACATGAACAGATACAGGGAGTATTATAAATGCCATGAAGAAAATGAAACTGGGTAAGGGGATAGAGGAATGGAGAAGCAGGCTGTCTTAGGTAGTATGGTTGGGGAAAATGTGACATTTGGACAGAGACCAGAATGAGGGAGACTTTAGGAAGAGCACAGGCCCTAATGGGTTAGGTAGCCAGGGCATCTTGCCAAGGGTGGAAAACAATCTGCAAAATAATATCAAAAAGAAAAACATTCTTTACTTA
>CAUYON010032908.1:0-45693 GCA_963573935.1 Arctocebus calabarensis | reverse complement strand
CCCCCCCCCCCCCCCCCCCCCCCCCCCCCCCCCCCCCCCCCCCCCCCCCCCCCCCCCCCCCCCCCCCCCCCCCCCCCCCCCCCCCCCCCCCCCCCCCCCCCCCCCCCCCCCCCCCCCAATGCCATCTGCCAGATCAAATGGTCAACTAGGGGGCAAGGGCTTAGCTCTGTTCTGCCCTCAGGCCCCTGTCCTTTCTGGCCACAGCAAGATCTCAATCCGTCATTTCAGAATTATTTTAGGTTAATATGCAGATCAATTAAGCAGCTGCTGGTGGAAAGGATTTAATAAGGGGAATTCTAATTTCTGGAATTAGAAATGTGTCCATGACATCCAACTTGGCAGTATTAGGAACCCAAAAGGTCCTGAGTTCCCCAAACTCTCAGGAATCCTCTCGCTCCTGGGTCAGGCCCCTACAACTTGTCTTCGGGGGGAGGCAGGGGAGTGCAGGACACCAGAAAATGCCCTGAGCACAAACGACGTCACCCCCAGGGATTCCCGGCTTCTATAATTGAGAGGGTATGTGGGGACCTGGGCTTGGAACGAGGGGCTGGCCTAGGCAGGAAAGATGTTCTGGCAGGAAAGACCCAGAACGACAGCCCCTTCCACAGCCCTGTGAGAGCAAGGGGGAAGAATCTCTTGGCAGGTGGATAAATATTGTGAAGCCTTTTTCCTGTCAGTTCCTCGGGTGCAGGTGCGTGGTGCTGAAAGGGGACAAGGAGTCCTCCTCAACTCAGGACAAGAAGTCAGGCTGACTTCCAGCGCTTGGCCGCTGGGCTGAGCGGCCCAGGCGCCCCAGGGCTCTGCCAAGCCCTCTGTGCCCCCCTCTTTCGGGCCATGAGAGACACCCCTTGCTCCTGGAAGCTGGATGTCCGGACCCAGGCTCTTTCCCACCGGCAGTGTGCAGAGTCTAGGGGCCACAGTGGAAACCTGTCCCAGACCTGATGTGGGGCAGTGAGGCCTCGGCCCCACCTGGTCGGCCCTCAGTCGTGTTCAGTGGTTCGTAGGCTTTCCCCTACGCACTCAGCCCCTGGCCCACCAACACCCCTCCCCAAACTTTGATGCACTGCAGGATTGCCCAGGGACGCCGAATGCAGACTCGGGGCTCCACTCCAGAGACTCTGCTTCAGTGCAGGCGGGATTCTGCATTGGCACAAGCGCCCCCAGGTGAGTCTGATGCCGGTGGCCCGCGGGCCACACTCCGAGAAACACTGGCCCAGGGACCCGTCCCAGCTCGCGTCCTCACCGCCCTCCCGTGGCCAGCGCCCCACCCACGTCCCGTCGTGCGCCCCCACCCAAACGCGAAGCAGTGGGCTGGGGAGCGGGTCAGGGTCGCTGCCGCCCAGCGCACAGGCAACTCCTCGGCGGCGGGGCGGGGTGGGGGCTGGAGGGGTCCCACTCACAGGGAGCTGATGTCGCCGGGCACGATCCTGGGCACCCAGGACGAGCCCACGCAGATGATGGACTCCTTGGTACAGCTGCAAGTGGCGGGGCAGCGCGCCAGCCGCCTCACCTGCGCGCTCGGCAGGATCAGGCACGCGGCGCCCAGCAGCAGCAGCAGCGGCAGCGGCAGCCGCCCCAGCGCCATGCCCGGTCCCCGGTGCCCGGTCCCCGCCCGACCCCGAGCCCCGCGCGCTGCAGACGCAGGCGCCGCTCACTGCCCCGCCGCCGCCGCTGCTGGCGAGGACGAGGGCGCCGCGGGTGTGGGAGGCCGAGCCGCAGCCGAGCAGCATGCTGGCCGCCACCCCCACCCGCGCCCCCCCACCCGAGCCCGGGCTGCTGGGCTGCCGCCGCCGCCGCGCCCGCCGCACCCTGACATCAGCACCCGCGCCCCGCAGCCCGGCTCTGGCCAATGGAGGCGGCGCCGCCCGGCCCCCGCCCCGCCCTCCCGGGAGCTGCGGGACCCGGAAAAGTTGGGTGACCTTGGGGGAGGGGCGGCCGGGACCGAGCCCCCCTGCGGGGCCTGGCGGAGAAGTGGCAGATCCGAGGCCCGACGAAAATAATCAATGAAGTAGGGGCGGGGGGGACTGGCTGGCTCACTTGGAGGGCAACTGTCCTGGCGCTGGGACGAGGACAGACTTGTGAGCAGACTTCACATATTTGGAAGATGAAAGGCACTGCGTGCCGCCAGTGCTGGGGGTCAGCGGGGGTGGCTGTGCTCGTCCTCTGCTCCCCCTTTCCCACGGCACGAGGGGGGGAGGCGTAACTGAAGCCAGCCACCATCCCTGCAGAAAAAACATGGGACAGCAAAGCCACTGCAGCCTCACAAGTCGGGGTGAGGGCCCTCCCTACTTCCTGCTAAAGCGCTGGAAAGCTGGGGAAAGTGTCCGCTCACTGGCCACCCAACACCCCCGAGAGACCGGGGCTACAGATTGTTAGTTAAGATTGAGGGCAGATACATTCTAGCCACTTCTAAACTTCTCCTAAGCCTTCTAGGCAGAGCCTACTAATATCCTTATATTCCTGATGAGGAAACTGAAGCCCAAAAAGCCGGGATGACTGGTTGGTGGTCCATTGGGAACTGGTTGGGCAAGGAGGGCAATTGGTAAGAGGCGCTGCTGAGCCCCTCATCCAGGCCTTAAGTTGGATGCGATGAGCTGGAATGTTACCACCAGGCAGTGTGCCACTAGGGAGTCAAAGAAAATGTCCAAAGCAAAATCGAAACAAGATTAATAGCCCAAACTGCTCAGAGTGGTGGTGCTGGTGGGGCAAATGTACCATCATCAGGCTAAACCCCAAGGAAAACTTTCATCTATGAAGATATACCCAGAAAAGGCAGTGCCCAAAGCAAAAACTAAGAGTAGGGACCATCGATACAATCGCTTCTTCAGCACTGTTAGCACTGTCCAATATGAGGAAAGTGTAAGGAAAATACCAGGCTGGCCACTGGCTAGAGAGACAAAGGAACAGGCCCTGTCCTCATGGAGTAGGAAGTCTCAGCAGATGAGGAATAACTTCACGGGCAACATGGGGTCAGAGACTGGCCAGAAAAAGATTCAGGGCTTGAAATCAAGCCCTTTCTAGGCAACTGCAGGGAGGGAGTTGGACATTCATCAACCAATATGCATTTATCATTTAATTCTCCCACCTTCCCTGAGAAGTGGGGCTTCCCATTTTGTGGATGGGAAAATGGAGCCCAGAGGTGACACAGGACACAGACCTCGTACTCCAGATCTGGCTGCTGTGTCTAAGCCTTGCTGCCGAATGGACATGTGCCCAGAGCTGCCTTACTCAGCAAAGAGCACTCCCAGGGGCTGAGGACGCAGTCCACAGTCTGGGCAGGGCACAGGTGGGTGCGTTGTGCACCAGTAAGACATCCACCTTAAACCTGGGATGCTCCTTTATAGACTGAAGAGCTGGGAGGCTTGTCAGCACGCCCTGATGACCTGGGGAAAGGAAATCTCACTTAGGAGGGAGAGCCAGGGCAAGGAATAAGTCGGTCAGTTCTGGCCCCAGGACCAGACATGTATGGGTTTGTATCCCAGCGGCCACTTGCTGCTGTGTAACCATCAGTAAACTATGCTCCCCAAGCCTTAGTCTCCCCACCTGTAAACAGGAGACTGTTGCATACACCTTTGGGGGTTAAATGTGATCAAAAATGGAAAGCTCTTCATGCCACACTGGGGGCACTGTGTGTTTGAGCAGAGCTCTGTGTGACCTTGTGGGCAGGGCCAGTCTCAGGTAAACCTTAGGGTTGCAGGAAGGGAGGGCTGTCAAGGGACATGGGTTTTTCTGACCTTTGGGCCTCCAGCTAAATCAAGGTCGGGGCACAAATCTGGCACGGTATCCTCAGTTAGGGCTGATACAGGGGACATGCGGCCATGTCTGGAGACATTTGGGGTTGTCAGAGCAGGGGCGGGTGCTCCTTGTGTCTGTAGGAGAGAGGCCAGGGGTGCCATTAAACATCCTGCAGTGCACAGCAAAGAATGATCCAGCCCAAAACATCACGACGGCCAAGGTTGAGAAAGCCTGGCTTCGTGTCCTGGAAAGGGCCTCGGCACGAAGAATTCCAAGATGCAGATTCTGGGCCGTGCTTCACTGCTCACAAGTCACCTTCTCTGTCACGTCACTCTCATGTTCTCTCTCTTTCGTGAATAAGCATGACACAGCGTCATTATGCCTCCCCTTTCCCACCTTCCCCGAGCTGGGACTAGCTCTAGCACAGCCTCTCCACCTGAAAAGCTGAGAAGTCCCTCATAGGAATGAGGCAGAGACAAGACTCAGTAGCAGAGCTGGCAGAGTTGCTATTTGTTTCGGCTCCGCTGGAGACACTAAGTGAGTGAGTGCTTGTAAATTATAAGGCGCAGTTTATAAATTAAGATATAAAAATGGATATGCAGATTACTTTGGTTTCGTTCCAAGAGCTTCAGCAGTTGAAAAAAAAAAACTTAATAGACAATCAGAGAGACACAAGCTGTTTCAGGAAATAGCAAGAGTTTTTGAAAATGTACAAATCCTTGCTCGGATGCACGCTGACTCGAGCTGTGTCTTCATGACACGAACAACCTCGGGCAGCTGAAATGGTGCAGGCTGGACTGGCTTTCCTTAAAGTCTCCAACTGGTTCTACCTTATACCATTACACATGTCAGTAGCCCCAAAATAGTGCCCATCCCTGCCTCCTTGAATTCAACTACTTGTGAGTTCATTTTGTCAGTATGGACTGAGAGCTTACCATGTGTTGGGCGTTGAACATAAAAGATGGACTCGGCACTCGTAGCACAGTGGTTGCACTGCCAACCACATACACCGAAGTTGGAGGGTTCGAACTCAGCCCAGACCAACTAAAACACTAACTGCAACCAAAAAGTAGCTGGGCATTGTAGTGGGCGCCTATAATCCCAGCTACTTGGGAGGCTGAGGCGAGAGAATCGCTTAAGCCCGCGAGTTTGAGGTTGCTGTGAGCTGTGACACCTCAGCACTCTACCAAGGGCAACATAGTGAGACTCTGTCTCAAAAAAAAAAAGGAAAGAAAGCAATGACGAAGACAAACAGGGTCTCCACCTTCATGGAGATAGACATTAAATTAAAAGAATACACAGATAGGCTCGGCACCCCTTGCTCTGTGGTTAGGATGCCAGCCACATAGACAGGCTGAGAAAGCCTGGCTTCATGTCCTGGAAAGGCCCTTGGCATGAAGAATTCCAAGATGCAGATTCCAGGTTGGGTCGGTTCGATCCAACCCGGGTCTGCCAGAACAGTGATGACAACTACAACAAAAAAATAGCCAGGTGTTGTGGCGGGTGCCTATAGTCCCAGCTACTTGGGAGCCTGAGGCAAGAGAATCGCTTAAGCCTGAGAGTTTGAGGTTGCTGTGAGCTGTGATGCTACGGCACTCTACCAAGGATGACATAGTGAGACTCTGTCTCAAAACAAACAAAAAAGAATGCACAGATAAAAATGCAATTGCAACCTATGATAGAGCCTATGCAGGAAGAGGGGAGACCTCATCTAAGTGGTGAAAGCCTGTCCGAGAACTTAGCTCAGAGCCTGGAAAGGAGAGGCAGCTGTCGGAAAGCTCAGCTTGTGCAAAGATGCCTGGAGACCTGAATGGAGGGCAGTGTGGGCAAAAGGCAGGGAATGAGGGAGCGGGAGGGAGGGAATGAGGGCTGAGAGGCAGGGAGGAGCTGATTGTGAAGAAACTTGCAGGCAAGGCCAGGAGCCTGCACGTCATTCTAAATGCCAGAGGGAGCCATTGCAGGACTTGAATCGGAGAAACAACATGATCTCATTTATACTTCAGAATAGTGATTTCTGACTGCTGAGTAGAGAATGGGAAGTGGGCCCAGTGAACTTGTCCTCGTGAGAGAGGCCAGCAGCCAGGACCTGACAGGCGGCTGGGAAGCTGGAGAAGAGTGTATGTGGATCCCAGGTAGATCTTAAAAGGAGGATCAATGGCACTTACTGTTAGGTTGGGTTTAGGAGGAAGCTGAGAAGGAAAGGCAGGAATGTCCCCAGGGCTTTATCTAGAGCCAGGGGTGGATGGAGGTGCCCTTTCTTAAGAGGAGGAAGCCCAGAAGACGAGAGGGTTTGGCTAGGAGAAAGGTGTCTTGGGGATAGGGAGTTTGAAATGTCCGCAAGCCACCCACATGCAGATGTTGGCTGGCATCCTGAAAACCCACAAGGATGGTAAAGGGGAGACATGGGGTGGTCAATGGGAAATTTTCACACTGTAGGTGAACCCTGATTCTCAGTACGCCCTCAGTGATACATTGGTTGATTAATTAGACGAATGGGCAATATTTCAGAAATGCCGACATTACAGAGGAAACATCTCTTAAGTGCAATCCACAAGATTGTAGTGAAATTTCACAGAAGAATGTGAATCTAAGAGTACTGCAGTGTGAGGATCTATTTTTAGACCCCAAACAATCTTCAAATCCTAAAGCAAACTGTGAATCTTAGAAGAATCTCAGAGACCTCATCACGCTGCTCACCCCTCTGCCTCTATTTTCCAACCAAACTCCAGCCCCAGCCCCCACCTGGTCTTCTCACCAGAACCAGCAGCTCGGGAAACCTTTGCTAAAGTGTAACACTTTCGCTTCTGATGCTTGCGGTATCAGCCTCAAAGGCACTTGGATTGAACGGCTACATTTGGATTCCATGGAGGGAAGGGAGAGGTCTTATCCATGTGTTCATTTACCAAAAAGTGTGCCAGCCCCTCTAAATCGCCCCAATGTGCTGTTCTTGTGGCCAGCTGCAGACCAAACATAGATGCTGTTTCTGGCCTCCCATCAACTGATTTCTTCCCAGGCTCAGTGGGTGTCTCAAGTCTGGAAGCCACTCCGAATCTTTCCCTGATTGGCCTCCTGAATTCCGTCATATTCTGGAAGGGCGACTTGTAGGTATCTCACCTCACTTTTGGCTTACTAAATTAGCCAAAAGGCCCTTCGAACTGGTGACCTTCATCCCCTCCTTCCCACCATCAGAGTAAGGGACACCTGTGGGGGTTTTGTTACCCAGCATCAGCCTCCTCTCATGACAACAGGAGATGATTGCACTTTGGGGGTGCTGGGGGTGGGGAACACTCTCCCTCAACATTCAACACTGTTGGTTGCACATCATTTAAAGCATCTCAGAATATGCCATTCTCCCATCCCCAATGACTTGTCTAGAGATGAATACACCACCCACTGGAGCAAGCAAGGCTAAGAAAACCCCATTGACGGGGTTTTTTTTCTTGAAATACTGGGTAACAATCTTTTCCCCGGGCTAAGAGTTGTGTTCGTGTGAGCCCAAGAACTGCATATTCAACTCTCCCCTGCAAGAGAAGGATCCCGATGGAATTATTTGGGTCTGAAATCAAACCACCCCATTTAGCTCTTAAGTTATATGAGACAATAAATGCCCTTTTTTTGCTTAACTGGTCTGAACCTGGGTTTTGGTCTATCACAGCCAAACAAATCCTCACTAATCCATTCAGCCATCACTCCCACCAAAGGCCATATTAGCCACTGGGAAGTGAGACAGAAATACAGACAAACTCAAGGTCAAGTGTCCCCAGCTCCACCTCTCCATGGGTTCCTCTCTCCCTAATTCTGTGACATCTCTTTCTCTTCCCTTTATTAAGGATATTTTGAAATTCTGTCCCCCACCTCTTTTATTTATTTATTTATTTATTTTAAGACAGAGCCTCAAGCTGTCACCCTGGATAGAGTGCTATGGCATCACAGCTCACAGCAACCTCCAATTCCTGGGCTCAAGCAAATTTCTTGCCTCCGCCTCCCAAGTAGCTGGGACTACAGGCGCCCGCCACAACACCCAGCCATTTTTTGGTTGCAGCTGTCGTTGTTTGATGGGTCCGGGCTGGATTCGAACCCGCCGGCTCAGGTGTACGTGGCTGGCGCCTTAGCCCATTAAGCCACAGGCGCCGAGCCCCCCCCTCATCTCTTTTTATGATCATCTCTTCTTTTCTTGATCAATCCTATCAGAGTTTTGTCTATTTGGTTAGTTTTCTTCAGGAACCAAGTTACGCCTTCATTGATTTTTCTCTATTCCATCTTGGTTTTCTATTTCATTGTGATGTGCTCTTGTTTTTAATCATTGTTTTGTCATTTCATTCTGAAATTGTGCTCTTTGTTTAAAAGTTATCACTTAAAGTTATGAGTCACTTTAGTTTTTACTTTATGTTACAATAGAACACCTTGCCCTATGCTTCTAGTTCTAAGAGAGCATGCCCAGTCTTTTAGTTGGGTTGAGTGGATTCAAAGGACATCTGTGAGGTCACAGACAGTGAATCGGATAGTAAAGTCCATCCCCCCAGGACAAGCTCAGTTCTCTATATAATCAACTTTCAAGCTTACACGTCAACATGACAATTTCATGAGACATGTCTTTGTTCTTCTTGGCAAACAGACTTAGCAGAAATTCTACTTTAAAAGAACAAGTTACAAAATAAGTAGAGATTTAAATTTATAACAATGGATCTGTAAATATCCTCTAAAAGAACAAGTTACAAAATAAGTAGAGGTTTAAATTTATAACAATGGATCTGTAAATATCCTCTTATCCATAAACCATGGTTAATCCAATGCTTTGCATTCTGAAAGGCCTTATATCCTCTCAAGATTCTTGCTCTTGAAGACTAGCCTCTGGTCTCAACTTAATCAAGGCTAAATTAAATATATGTGGGGCTTCTAATTTTTTCTGTTCTACAGCATCTGAGTTATTCTGTGATCTCATGCTCTCTGTTCAAACCACCCCAGGCCACATCAAAATAAGTTGTAAGTATCTGAAATGATTCCACCTTTAATTCCCAGGGTTGTTTCTTGACCTAGGCTTCTCAGGGAAATTTGTGTTTGAACACAGCTCTCAGACTTAATTTGAGTACCATGAGGGGAACTTCAGACAATGCCCTTGAAGTCAGAAAATGGACAAAGTTTTTATTAGTACCTACCAACCCAGATATGGGTCTCTCCTCTTTACTTCACCTATAGGGAGAATTGCTTGGAAAACAGTTGGCGGAGCTTGTGCTCAGAGCCTGCCCCCTGCTGCCCTGTACCCAGTGCTTCAGAGCCCAGCGCTAAGAGAAGTTGGTGTTGAGAGGGAGCCTGGCCTGTGTTGTCACCGAGCTTGATTTGAATCTCAGTGTCACCACTTATCTCCACTGGCCTCCTCTTCTGCAAATGGGAGAGGACAATGAACGTCACCTTGGCTCGCTGGAAAGAGGAAATCAGGTGGAGAAAGTAAAAATTCTCTATAAGCAGGATAAATTAGTTAAGTGGTTAGCTAGTTGGTCTCTACCTGTTTACTAAGGGCCACACGTCACTATGGATATGGCTGTGGGTGTGGACAGATAGAGGAAAACGCAAAGGCAGAGGTAGATAATTTTCCTCAGGAAGCTTAAAATGTACCAAAGAAATAAGACTCTTCTGCGTAAAGAGCCTGCTAGGACTTCAGAAGGGCTTTAGTTCTTTCCCAGCTCCTCTGCCCCCAGCCCCAAGAGACAGAATCTGTGCATTTCTTTGAAAGCTGGAAAGCTTAGTTGAATTGTTCAACAAATATTTCTTGGGAGGCTTCTGTGGGCCAGGCACTGTGCACGACTCTGGCAATCCGGAGATGGACAGGGCCACTCCCTTCTACCTGCCCTGCCCGTAAATCCCAGTGGCCCAATTGTGCTCTCGGATGAGCAGCCCTCAGGCAGCTGGGCAGTGTCTTAAGGGCCCAGCCCAAGAGTATGATGTAGAGATTCCAGAACATTCTTCCACCACTGTCCTCACACCACAGCAAGATCAGACCCGCCACCGCATAGAGATAATTGCCATCCCTTAAACACACCTGTGACTCCTTATTCTTAATCATTATGATCACATGGGATCTTGGAGTTTCTGTGGCTCCTGAAGACTGCCAATACCATAGGAGCATGGGTGATCCATCATTTAAGGAAGGCCAAGGGGACACGTACATTGGCAGGTATACTGTCAAGCAGGAGCTGTCATTTCAAGGACAGGGCAGTCACAAATCCCAAATTTTTCCTCAGCAGGCTGTCTTAGCTCCTGTCAATTGAAGAGGAGTGCCCTCTGCTACCCAGATTTAAAGTTCTGTACATAAAGTTCTGGAAGAGTTTCTATTTCAAGCATCCCTTTGTTGGGATATTGGCCTTCCTTGGAAAGAGAAGTAAAGTGGCCTTTCTGGATACAAGAATAGTATTTGATGTTCTTAGTGGTTTTGTAGTTTACAAGGTCTTTTCATCCTTACTATGTCAATTGCAGCTCACAAAAGCCTGAAACAGGAGATTTTGGAGGAGGAGACAAAAGCTTGGATAGGTTAGGTGGCCTGCTGAAGACCTAGCAGCCAATGTCAAAGTGTCAAAGACTATAATGGATGGAGTTGTCCTCCTCCATCAGCAAGGCTGCTGGAGGGCACTGGAACAAGGGGGAAGAAGTGTCAGCGCCATCCATAAGGTTCTAGAAGGCAGAAGCCCTTCCATTCCCTTTGCCATCTGACCCCGCATTATTTGAAGATGTCTCTTTGATGTGGGAATATTGCCCAAAAGCAATGTTAAATATGACCGTTCTTTAAGCCCTCAGAGGGAGGGTCTCGATGACTAGCAGAAACACATGAATTCCAAGATGAATGTGTCCAAATATCCCGGAAGGCACCACCTGAGTTTAAAAGGAGGAATGAGGAGTGGAAGCTCTCTGCAAATTCCCCCTTGATCCAAATGAGACCTGGCCTAAGATAAGAATCCCCAAGAGCTGAGAGAGTTGCTGAAGGATGACAAGGGCAGAGAGAGGCAAAGGCATGGCCAACCTTGGAGATTGGGGATAATCTTGAAACCTCCAGACCAGAAAGGACCAGCTGGAAAAACTGTCCCAGACACCCCGCACACCTCTCCCTGCTCCAATATGGTTCCTGGGGGTGCCATCTAAGACAACACTATCTCTTCTTTTTAATCTTTTATGCCCTGAGAAAAATAATAGAATTCATCAGTAATATCTTGGTTTTAGACTCGTTTGGGAAATCAGAAAGTTTACTGTGAGAATAGCACTCTCTGTGATCAATTGTATGACAGTGTCACATTTTGGACAACATAATAGCTGGAGTCCCCAGAAAAACCAAAGGCTTCTTAGGGTCCTTCTGGTATATGGATGGGCAGCCACTGGAGAAGGCTTCTGATGGCTACAGTATGGCCAGTAATGGTGCTGTTGAGTCAGCTCAATATTCTGTGCCTCCTCACCTGCCATAAAGGTATCCTGTCCTTAGAAAATGAGGCCAGTGTTCCTTCGGGCTCTGTCCAGGCTATCTTGGGATACTGGGCTGTCTGCAGTGGCTGTTTGGGACTTTTAGGAAAACAGAGGCTGACCTGGAGTTGAGAATATACTTGGCTGACTAGGAAGTGACACCTATAAAAGAAAAAGGGGAAGACAGCCCACATGGGAGTGGGGGAGCCATGAAACAAGGCAGCAGCCTGGCCAAGTCTGTGCCAGCCCACCAGGGAGCTTCCAGTCTCACATCCAGCGGGCGTGGCTGGGCCCTTGAACCCCTGTCTTTCTCAGTTACAGTCCAACTGTCCCTGAGAGAAGTGGCCTGAGTTTGGAAGGGGAGAAGCATCTGGAGGAACCAGCAACTGGAGACCATGGCAGAAGCCCATCCCTCACCGCTGTGCAGCCAGTGCTATCACCAAGAGATCTCTGAGCTGCGAGTCTCCTGGTCTGCAAAGACACTGGGCCTTGGTCAATAAACATGAACTAGAGGATCTCCATAGAAGCCACACAGGTCTCCAGGACTTTCTGGACCCAGGAGAATATTAGCAGTGATTTTTTTCCTAGAAATTCACTGGTTAATAGGAGTTAATAACTTGAATTCCATTCTTCCGGCTCAGCGCCTGTGGCTCAACCGGCTAAGGCGCCAGCCACGTACACCTGAGCTGGCGGGTTCGAATCCAGCCCGGGCCCGCCAAACAACAATGGTGGCTGCAACCAAAAAATGGTAGGGCGTTGTGGCAGGCACCTGTGGTCCCAGCTACTTGGGAGGCAGAGGCAGGAAACTCACTTGAGTCCAGGAATTGGAGGTTGCTGTGAGCTGTGATGTTACGGCACTCTATCCAGGGTGACAGCTTGAGGCTCTGTCTCAAAAGAAAAAAAAAAGAATTCCATTCTTCCATAGTTCACTGGCTAATTCGATAAGCAACTATCAAACACTTCTAAACTCTATCTATTGCGCTCTTGAATGTGGCAAATCTTGACTGAAGGGTTGAAGCTACAGGGGCCCTTAGGGCTACGCTTTGCCCCTGACACCTCGGCTACAGATACAAATAGTATTGCACACCACAAAATAGTGTGCAAATAACTAAAGAAATGAAAGAGATCCCAGGACAATTGCTATTGAAAAGAAAGACATTGGGGCTTGACAAGGTGACAAAAATTGAGAGAACCTCAATAGAAGCTTCTATAGAAAATCTTCAGGTCTTCCTAGACCCAAGAGACTACTAGCGACAATTTTTTTTCCTGTATGAATTCACCAATTCACAGCAGTTGATAACACAGAAGATCGCGACTGCACAGAGGAGGTGACTTTGTACAAGGCAGACTGGCTTCTGAGATGCTAACGCTGGGGCTGAGCCGTGGAGGATGCCCCCATTCTGGGTGAAAGAAGCAGTGAGCAAAGCCTCTGATGACTGATGATGGTGAGAATAACAGGTGACATTTTTCTAATGCCTCTCATGTGCTGCACATTTTATGTAAGTTTATCTTGCTTGAGACTTGAAATACCTCTTGCCTGGAAGGTATTATCCAAGCAGAGCTGTTTTGACATCCCCAATACACAGAGAAAGAGTCTGAGGCTCAGAGAGGTTGAGTAATTTGCCTAACGTTGCACAGGCAGTGGCAGATTTAGTTTTCAGTCCTTCCCCAGCCCTAGACTTCTGCTAACATGGGTGGATGTGAGGCTGATGACACCACTGGCCAGGAAAGGCACATGGCAGAATGAAGAAAAAGAGGAGAAAGGAGGGGTGCTGGGGGAGAAGGATGGAGGTCACCATTGGGCATGCTCCCAAGCCCGTTGAAAATTTGAACTTGAAATGCAGACAAGAGTCTGGGGTAGAAGGGTTGGAGAGAGATGGGAGAAATCATTGATATATTAGAAAGTGGAGATCTGTTTATCCACGCAGGGAGAAAAATGGGTGTGGTTGGGAAAATACCACGAGTGTGAGACTCTGAAGGCGTCTTATAGGACAGCAAGGTATGTTCCCTGGGTGAGATATAGAAGGCGGGGCACAGGCAGAAAGGAGTGGGCGAGGCTTTGTTAGCTGCGAATCGGTCCTCCTGTCCCCCAGTCTTTCTCTGGAGAAACCTCCCAAAGCACACATTCTAAACTGCTCTCTGAACAAGGGATTGTGTGTGTGTGTGTGTGTGTGTAGTCAGCAAAGCAACCTTTATGTCAGGGTCCACACCTAGTGCGACAGAGACTGTACTTGGGACAAGGGCCCAGGCAGAGGGACTCTGAGAACGCTAGCCTGGGGAAGTGGCAGAAATCATAAGCAGGGCTCTGGGTTCCACGGGCTGCAGATTCCCATCAAGTGTAGCATCGTCCTTGGAGCAGGGAGGCCTCAGCTGAGAGAGACGGGCTGAGGATGGAACTTTGCTTAAAGCCACCGCTTAAGCTGCGGAGGAGACCACATCTAGTGAAGAAAGCAAAGGGCAGCGTGCAGAGGGATGGAGGTGGCACTGAGCAGAGGGAGGAGGCTGGGGCCTGGCCCTGCCCTTACGATACATCAACCAAACTCTCTGGTCTCATGTCCCCAAGTAGGAGTGCCAGATCCCAAGACCCACAACGCTTTGCAAGCCATGTTGCTCATGGGCGGGGAGGTTGGGCGGGGAAGTTGAAGCAGAAAGAAGGTCTGAACTGTCCTCGATGCAAACAGGAACTGTGGGAGGCGGCCTGTGTGCAGCTCCCCTGGGAGAGTCAGGAGCAGGACCAAGTCTCCCTTCTCCCCTGCAGGAGACAAACGACTGTGACTCCTTTACAGGCAGGCGCTACGTGCAGGGGTGTTTAGTTGTCTGTGCTCCAAGTCTCTGTGCCAAAGGCGACCGAGCCAGCCCAAGGCCTGTGCCTGGCAAAGGTGCCCACTTCGTGAGCAGCACATTCTGTCCTGGCGGCTGACCCATTTCTCAGTGCCAGGTGACAGGAATCCCACTGCTTAAACTCATGGCTCCGGGGAAAATTAGGTTCTGATCAAGCAGTTCTGGGAAATGACACTCCCTGCTCAACGGATGAAGGACTCCCAGGAGGCGCGAGGGAGGCAATCTCCTTTCCCTCACCCTGACTTTGACTGTTCCAGCTGGTTCC
This sequence comes from Arctocebus calabarensis, assembly GCA_963573935.1. NCBI lineage: Eukaryota > Metazoa > Chordata > Mammalia > Primates > Lorisidae > Arctocebus > Arctocebus calabarensis. Next base: position 31,409 of record CAUYON010032908.1, on the reverse strand, counting down.
CCACCGGCCCCCAGCTGCCTTCGGCCAAAGAGGCCATTGAACAACATCAGATGTCAGGCGCTTGGAGGACACAGACTGGGCGCTGCTGGGGAGACTCCCGCCACCCTATAAACCTCGGCCACACAGGACTCATCCATTACCAGCCTGCCCTTATCATCTTCACTTACCCCATCTGAAACAGCACCCCATCACCTTCCATCTGTGTGCCCAATATTTGTTGGGTGAATAAAAGAAGGAAGGACCCACATTCATCCCAGCATTCTCATAGTGTGACAAAGTGTCCCAGACAACACTGGGCACCTGGAACAAGAGCTAAGAAAATGGAGAAGCTATATGAAGAGAAGCTGGGAAGGCTGAAGTTTCTCTAGGCCAGTGTGTTGCAACCTTCTGTATCTCACAGCACACTTGAACTTGTAGTTAACCTTCCACCACACACTTACCTTATATTGATAAAAATAAAAAAGAGTAAAAAGAAGAATATACGTACTGTGTTTACCTCTTCTTTTGAAAATAATTTAATTAATAATCTTTAAAAATTTTCCAGGCACACCTAAGATGCATCCTCTCAGGGCACACCAGTTCAAAATCACTGCCCTGGAGGCACTTGGACTTCGGGAATAGGGGAAGGGTGTTCCTTGTGTGAAATGTGAAGTTCTGTTTCCATCACAAGGTATGAGACTTCAGCCAGAAAGGATTGTCACTGACTGTCATTGCAACCTTAATTACTTAACCTCTCTGGGCTCTGTACATGGTTGCATGAATGAGTGAATAAATGATGAATGGGAATCTCCACACTGTAGAGATTTTCAATGGTTCAAACTTTCAATGGAGCATGGAGGTAGAGGGAAATTATATTGCATTCAAAATTAGATTGCCTCAAAGATGTTCTCCCAGTGCTAACCAGCTATGTTTCCATTTTTCAAGCCATAAAGAAAATTTCTTTATAAGGTAAGAAACCAGATATATTTAAAAGCAGCAGGGCTTAGCTTGGAAGTAAATCCATGAATCTACCTCTCTCCCTACCTTTTTTTCATTCTGTCATCTTCTTGAGCACAGTCTCATCTGTACACTCTGCTCAGAGCATTGGGTCCACACCTCATGTTGGGATGGCAGAGAGAATCCTCTTCTGAGCACAAAGATTAGAAACCTGATAGATCTTATAATAAAATTGTTGGCCAGCTGCAATGGCTCAGGTCTGTAATCCAAGCACTCTGGGAAGCCAAGGCAGGAGGATCATGTGAGCTCAGGAGTTCAAGACCAGTCTGAGCTAGAGCAGGACCCTACCTCTACTAAAAATAGGAAAATTAGCTAGAAATTGTGGTAGACACCTGTAGTCTGAGCTACTTAGGAGGCTGAGGCAGAAGGAATATTTGAGCCCAGGAGTTTGAGGTTGCTGTGAGCTAGGCTGATGCCATGGCACCTAGTCTGGGCAACAGAATAGACTTTGTCTCACCCAAAAAAAAAAAAATTCCTGTGACGTTGTCAAGATTTTTGTCTCAAATAACCCAACAAAAACCAGTCTTATTGCCTAGCACGAAATGGACACCCTGAAAGTCACAGCCACTAGCAGCTCAAGGGGGTTAACTAGAACTGTTGCCTTTGAATGATGTCTAGGGAATATTTAAGTAACTTGACATTGTTCAATTTAGTAACAGGTTCATCTTATCTTCCAAGTGTACCTGAATTATTTATATCTGCAAACAATTAGGTTATTTGCTCTAAGTTTTCAATTAGATACAATGTTCTTCATAAACTGTTGATTTTCTTTTGATTGCTCTTCACAAGTCTGTGCCACAGCTTTGTACTGCAGTGCCCCTTGGCGGCCAGGAAGTGGTATTGCAGGCAGTAATTTGTCCTAATGGAGACTTGTGCTGGAGAGTGGCTTAGTGGACACATTTTTTTGGAAGTGGGTGGGAGAATTGTTTTTGGTTTTGTTTTGTTGTTGTTTTCAGACTACTACAGAGGTACAAATGTTTTGGTATATAAATTGCTTTTGTGCCACAATGAGATATCACCTAACTCCAGTGAAAATGGTTTTTATCAAAAAGTCCCAAAACAACAATGGATGTGAGAGAAAGGAAATCTTATTCATTGTTGGTGGGACTGCAAACTAATACAACCTCTATGGAAAGTAATATGGTGATATCTCAAGGAACTAAAAGTAGAGCTACCATTTGATCCAGCAATCCCACTACTGGGTATTTACCCAAAGGACAAAAAAAAAAAGACATTTTATTAAAAAGAGAAAGAAAAAGAGACAATTGGACAACTTTTGATGTGTTTCGGGGGTGGCTGTCAGAGTTCAGACTTTTTGCTGTCTAACTGTTGGTACAAGCCCTTCTTTGTCTGGAGCTCTCTGCCCTCCAACTCACCCTGCTTGATCACTTAAGTCCTAATGAAGCTCTAATCTCTGTCTGAACATCACTTCTTCAGGAAACCTTTCTTTGAACCCACTAAATAGGTCAGATTTCTCTGTCTTAAGTGTTTATAGTATCTGTACTTTTCCCCTAGATAAGTGCTATTGAACAGAAATCAAATGCAAGCCAGAGATGTAATTTTAAATCTTCTATTAACCACATTTTTAGAAAGTTAAAAAAAAAGTGATATTAACTTTGACAGTATATTGTATGTAACCCAAGTTTATGAGTTCGCTTCCAGCTGCCATAACAAAGGACCACAAACTGAGTGGCTTAAACAATAGAAAAATACTGTCCTGAAGTTTTGGAGGCTGAAGGTCCAAGATCAAGATGTCAGCTGGGTGGTTCCCTTCTGAGTGATGTTGTGAAGGAGACTTTGTTCCTTGACTCTTCTCTGGTTTCTGTGGTTTGCTGGCAATCTTCAGGGTCTCTTGGCTTGTCAGTGTGGCTTGTCCCTAGTGTTCTGCTCAAGTCTTCAAACAATCTTTCCTCTATAGATGTCTCCTTATCTTCCATAGGCCTTCTTTAATAAGCACATCAGTCTTATTGCTTTGGAAACCCATCCTAACCTCATATGACCTCATCACATTTAATTACATCTGCAGGGACTCTGTTTCCAAATATAGTCCCATTCTGGCATACCTGGGCACTAGGGTCAACTTATAAATTTTAGGGGGAAAAATTAAACCCATAACATGAAGATACCCCAAATATTATCATCTCATTATGTTATCAAGATAAAAATTATTGAGATGTGTTACTTTTCCTCATACTAATCCTTTGAAATACTACAGTAAATTTTATATTTATAGTATAGTACATAGTGGTATATTTTATAGTTATACAGGTTTATATTTACAGCACTGAATTTTCATCAGAAATATATTATCTACTTTTGCAATTCATAAAATTTCCAGTTGCACAAGTAGACTCACTTATCGAAATTTTTCAAAACATCAATTTCCAAGAACTGAACTGAGTACCAAAAGGACCATTTCCCCTTGATATTCACAGAGTGTAGGCACACAGTGAGTCCCAGTACATAAGAAATCCATAGAAGTGGGAAAGCCTCAGATAACCGAGGCTGGTCACTGCCTTCCTTTCTGTCCCACTCTGTGTGTGAGAAGCATCCTTTGGTGACATTATCAGTGGGGTCTCTGGCACTATATATGTATACCTCTGGATTTTTTTTGCTCCTTTAGACAATAAATTCTAATTTTTTGTATCTTTAACAATTTGAGCTGAATTTTCTGCTACTTAAAATGATAACTATTACAGTGAACAAGATCTTTTTTTTTCTTTTGAGACAGAGTCTCTGTCACCCTGGGTAGTGTGCCCTAGCTCATAGCAACCTCAAATTTTGGGGCTCAAGCAATCCACTTTTCTCAGTCCCCTGAATAGCTGAGGCTACATGTGCCTGCCACGAGGCTGGCTAGTTTTTCTATTTTTAGTGGAGATGGGGTCTCCCTCTTATTCAGGCTGGTCTTGAACCCTGAGCTCAAGGGACCCACTTGTCTAGGCCTCCTAGAGCGCTAGGATTACAGGCACGAGCCACCATGCCTGACCTTAACATTGAATTTTCACATCAACAATCACTGTTTCTGTTCCACAGATAAGGAAAACAAGGCTCAGAGAACTTCAGTGGCGTTTCCAAGTTCACCCAGCCAGGAAGTGGCATAGTAAGCTTCACTTCCATTTCTTTCTGACTTTCTAGATGTGGCATTTTTACCTGTCCCACTAGCTGTGAAGCCCAAGACACATGAGAACCAGGCAAAGGGAAAAGTGAGAAAACATTAAGTCTGGTTGAAGAATGACAGCACCAAAAACACTCTTTGTGAGTAACACGAAGTTTTTATTTCCTGCGTGTGAAAAACAAAAGAACTTAACTACATTCAAGTTCATAGGGGAGGGGGAGAAGAAATAGATTAGGTAGGGTAACTGAGCAAAGGCTCTAAGAAGTGCTTCGATAAATAGGAAAGAATAATTAGAAATTATTGCATCAAATTGTATAGAAACAGAGGTTCATAAAGTATTTAAGCATCTTGGAAATAATTTAATGTTGTGCATGATTTTACCCTTCTTCCTAACTAGTGGTTTCGTGGTTGCAGCCGGCCCTTTGCGAGGCTGAGGGCAGTTCCATTTGAAAGTTTATACTGGAGTTTGGTGGGGTTCCTTCTCCCACTTTGGTGAATCCCTTGGAGATACCCAGCACTGAAATGAAGTGGAAGAACTCTTGGGAAAGGAAACCGTGTGTTTCAGGATAGGGCAGGGGAGGCTGAAGTTTCTAGCGTCTTCTCTGGCAGAGGCTGGGAGACCCATTCTTGTAGAATACCTCGCTTCTTCTCAGATCCTTCTCCCCAGTGAAGAAACTGAGGCTCAGAGAAGCCAAGTAGTTTGCCAAGGTCGTTCAGCGCACCGGGGCAGAGCTGTACTAGGAAACCGGATGGTTTTTATTCTCTTTGCATTTCTTGCTCCGGGTTAGTGCTTGTTATGTGGGTCTAATTCCTGCAGGCCTTCCGATCCCCTGTTCTCATATGAAAACCATGAACACTAATGCGCTAGAGATGAGAATGGGAGGTCTCAGATGTGTACCGGCGAGGCCCCAGTGGCGGGCTCTGGAGGCCTGGGGATGTCAGAGCGTCCTGCTGGGAAGTCAGGAGGACGCTGAGCTCCCAGTCTGGCCTAATGCTCTGACAACGGAGTATTGCAGCAGCACTGACTGAGCCTACGCACTTTCTAGAATTTTTAGGAACAACTTCAGAGTTAACAGTCCCTGTTCCCCAACTTAACAATTGGATGAACTTGAGCTCAGTGTTTACTGTATCCAAGAACCAGCTTTCTCGTCTAAAGAGTAGTCTGAATCATCCCAACCCGGTGGGAGCGTCAGGTGAATTACAGACGTCACTTAGACATTTTTTCCCGCAGTGCAGTACACAGGGCTACCAGAAGGGGGACAGAGATTATCTTTTAGCTTTTTCTTGTGGATCATGATGCTAACTGGTCATAGCTCAAGCATATATGATTTGAAAATTAGATATTGATCATGTTATTGAACCATAGAAGTATGGTTCCTCAAAGCTCCAATTGGAAAAACCACTGATGTGTGGAATTCATTCATTCAGCAGACATTTACTGACACCTGGTATGTGCCAGGCTGTGTTCTAGGCCCCAGGGATACAGCAGTGATTAAGTCCATCAGTGCTTCCCTTCCAGGGAGGGAGATGAGAATAAGCAAACACACACAGTGGTGAGGAGAGTTGAGGAGGGTCTAGAGGGTGGGGGGAGGGAGTTCTGCCTTTGAGGGGAGGAGGTAGTGCTCACTGGGGCAGGGCACCACAGGGGATGGCCGGAAGGTCGTTCTGCACAGAGGAGACAGAAGGCAAGTGGGAGGAAATGGCTTGGTGTGTTCAAGGAGCAGAAAAGAGGCTGAGGTGGCCAGAACAGAGAGATCTAAGTGGAAATTGCCAGGCTGGATGGCGGAGGAGTCAGCAGGGGCTTCCCTGGGCAGAGTAAGAACTTTGGATTTCATTTTTAGAGCAATGGGAAGCCGCTGGAAGGCAGGGAGCGGCAAGATCAGCCATTCATTTCCAGAGGACATGCTGTGCAGAGGACAGGCTCCCGCAAACAAGGAGGGAGCAGGAAGGTGAAGCTCCGGGAGGGGCTGGCGAGGGGCTGGCTAGACGTGGTGAGGGCTTGGATTGACCATGGGACCAGGAGGTTTGTGGGCTGGAATCTATATTTTAAATGGTTATGAATATTTAAATATTTAAATGGTTATGAAATATTCTGTCTCTTCCTCACGGTACTATATTCATCAGTCTTGAAGGCACTACAACATAAATAAGTAGCTATGATGCCCAGCTACTTGGGAGGCTGAGGCAAGAGAATCACCTAAGCTCAAGAGCTGGAGGTTGCTGTGAACTGTGACGCTACGACACTCTACCGAGGGTGACAGGGTGAGACTCTGTCTCTGAAAAAAATAAATAAGTAGCTATGATGTCCAAATGTTAAACATTCCATCCTGTAAGGGCAGAAAGGACTGCATTCAGACCAAAAGCAAGACTCAGGAATGCAGAGTTGAAATATTTATTGAGTGTTTACCTTGGATGTATCCTGAGCTAACCAATTAATGTCATCTCACGGAAGCTTCACTTCCACCCTCCAGGGCATGCACTAATAGGATCCCCAAGTGAGCAAATGCAGCAAGTGGGGGCTCACCCGTAAGGAACACAGCCAGGATTTGAACCCAGACCTTTCCTGCTCTTAGTTACAGTCCATCTGGTCAACTGCACCCACACATATATAAAAATGCCCTCCAAGGTTCTTTTAAATCCAGGCTTTGTGAGTTGCAGTTAATCCCCAGGTTATTAGAGTGAGCTGAGGTTCACTGACTATCCCTGAGAAGAACCCGTGTTTTCTCTACCTGTGACCAGCACATTACCTGGCTTGTGGTAAGTCTGTGATGACATGTTCATTAAAGGACTGAATGAATGAATGAGCTTGAGCAATTCACTCTTTATAAACAAGAAGTATTTTTTTGCCTCTTGGCAATACATTACTTGGACAAGAAAGTAGGGAGCTTGCCTAGAGTTGTGTGCAGTGTCTAGGTAGATAAATTTCATTCATTTATTCCCACATGAATGAGATAAATATTTAATAAATGCATACCATGTATAAATTATCAATGAGCTGAGATGTTCTTCAGTATCCAAATGACAGAAAACTAAGCTTGAGGGGGGACAACAACAACAATGACATAAGAGTACTTAAAATCTTGGATTAAAAAGTTCCAGTTCAAAAGCTTACTACCTGGATAAACTTGGCCTGCCAAGGCTCAACTACTTTAGCCACAAAATATTGTGAATCACGTTTCTTTCATTAGGTTGTGAGATTAAATGAAAAGGATATGCAAAATCACTCTCTTAGCATAGATCCTATGTTGCTAAATTACATTATTATATTGTTATTGAGACCAATACTATTAGTCTCTTTTGCCTTGGTATAAAAGAATCTGACTCCTCTTCATTTTTTTCCTTTCTCCTTTTCTTTCCTTTCTTCTGGAATAAAGAAAGAAGAAAGTAATGTCAGTGCCAGGAGGTTCTGCCATTAATTAGATTGTAAAAATTCTTGGAAAAGCATGAGCTATTATTTTAGAAAATATCTTTTCACACTTAATTTATCTGAATCAAGCCTTCATTCATTTAATGAAGACACTCAAGTAACAGCATAAAACGTTTTATAATTTTAATAAATATCACCTAAGTAATGCTAACCAACTATCAAAGTAAAGAGATTATGCTTATGTGTTGAAAGAGGACATTTGTCAGAATGTAATGTGATTACCTGTTGAATGCCAAGGATTGGATTGAACTCTATCCTATAGGTGTAAATCCAGCTTTTTCACAAAATCATTGTAACATCATTTACTGCAAAATAGTTTGGTTTTTAATTCAGTAGACTGCATGACATCAAGGCCAGCATTTTCTCAGCCACTCGCCTTTGCCTACAGCTCTCGTGGTGAAGAAGGGTATTGATGAAGGAGCGAAAAAGGAGGCCCAAGCCCACTGGGAAGACAGAAAGGCCACATGTTTTATCCTGCTAGTTGAAGTAGGAAGTATATTAGCTTTTCACTACTACTATAAGAAATTGCCACAAATGCATTGGCTTACACCTATATAAATGTATTATCTTACAGTTCTGGAGGTCAGAGGCTTACAATCTGGCTCACTTCTGGCTGAAGCCAAAGTGCCACCAGGGCTGAGTCCTTTCTGGAGGACCTGGATGAGAAGCTACTTCCTTACCCTTGCTGGCTCCCAGAGGCCCCCTCCATTCCTTGGCTTCTGTCCCGTTCTCCATCTTCAAAGCACAGTGCTCCAACTTCTGCCCCGTGTCACCTCTCCCATTCAGCCCTGGCCCTCCCATCTCCCTCTCACAAGGCCCCTTGTGATTGATTACATTGGACCCACTCAGTTGATCCAGGCTGTGCTCTCCATAGCAAAATCTTTAACTTAATCACATCTGGAAAGTCCCTTTTGCCAAATAATATATTCCCAGGTTCCAGGAATGAGGCTGTGGCTATCTTCAGGGAGCTATTACCCCGTCTGACAGAGAAGAAAGTAAAAAGCAGAGAGGACTGTCACCAAGTCTTCTGGGAGGTAAGTGGAAAGCCATCCCCCCATCCAGAGCAGCTTCTGGAATGTGTTCTCAGAGAGGCCCCAGCTCCCTGCAGGTGACCCTGACTCTGCCCCCCAGCTTCCTGCTGCCGCTAACCACTGGGGTGCCTCTCTGCCTCCCTTGGACCTCCCAGCTCCCTTCTCACCAGTAGGGCAAATCTCTGCATTAAACGCCCTATCTAAATAGACCTGAAGTGGTTTCTGTCTTCCTGGTTGGACCCTGATGGATGGAGTTGATGAGAAATTATTTTAAGTAGATATTAGAGGAAAATAGACACCTTTTAATAATACCAACACCAGTTCTAAAATTCCTTTCTCTTTGGGAATCGGCTTAAAACCATGTGCTTAAGCCAAGAAAGAAAGCCAGTGCACTAACTTTATAGACTGCCAGAAAAATCACCACAATCACGGTGGCTTAAAATAATGGAAATTTACCCTTTCAGTTCTATAGGTTAGAAGTCCAAGTCAAGGTGTTGACATGGCCATGCTTCCTCCGAAGGCTCTAAGAGAGAATCATTGGTCACCTCTTCAAGTTTCTGGTGGCTCCAGGCATCCCTGGGCCCGTGGCTGGATCACTCCAATCCCTGATTTCATTTTCACATGGCCTTTCCTCTTTGCTGTCACAAATCTCCCTCTGTCTTTCTCTCGTAAAGATAGTTGTCCCTGGATTCAAGGCCCACTGGGTGAATTCAGGATGATCTCATTCCAAGATCCTTAATGTAATTACAACTGCAAAGACCCTTTTCCCAAATAAGGTTACATGCACGGATTCGGTAGATTAAGAAATAGATAGAACTTTGGCAGGGTGGGGGGCACCATTCAACCTGCTATGATCAGTTTCATTGTTTTATTGTCAATGAGGAAAACTTTGCTCTCTCACACGCACACATGCACACACAAATTTATTACTTTACTTCACCAATTTCATTCATCCAACTCAGCTCTTAATGCTTTTTGCTCTTTCCAAACATTAAATCAACTCTTAAAGGACAAGATATATGTTCCACAGCAAAATAGTGGAAAACCTTATCACAGAGATGTAAATAGAATGAAAAAATTATTTGCCAACATCCATAAAAGTTGGTCAGTGGAAGAGGTATGCTTTGAACCCCCGCGAATCACTCAAAAAGTGTCATCAGTTTATATAGTATTTTTTCCTCTACCCTAACTCAGCAGTAGCTTTTTCTGTTTTTAATCTGAATATATGTTTTCTAGTTTATTTTTAGCACACATCAGCCTGCCAAATTAAATGTGATTAAGACATCTCTTGGGCCTGTGATGTTTCGCAGGGTACAGGGAGATTCTTCATAAAGGCATAATTTGTCTCAGAATCATCTGAAGTCTTGATTTGTGTCATTGCTCATGTCCTGGCTCAAGTCGCTGAAAGAGCAAACAGTGACATCAGTGAAGACTTCGGATGACTTTTCCGGGATTGTACTCCAGTACCCCAGCGACTGGTTGGGAGCAGATAGAATATTCTGCTGAAATATAGCTGCACTGACTAATACTCACCAAGAATAAACTGGAAAGAACATTAGAGGTAGAAATAGAACAAGTAATTACCCTGAGCTAAGAAATGAAATAAAAAATGATGTGTTTCGTAGATGAGTCAAATTCCTGTATCATTTCTAACGGAAAGGAGAAATGAGGTTCTATGTGGAATGTTTGCAAGTTTTCTTGTTTTGGTTTGGTTTTCTGTTTATTTTTGAGACAGAGTCTCACTCTGTCACCCTGAGTAGAGTACCCTGGTGTTATAGCTCACAGCAACTTCAAACTCTTGGGCTCAAGCAATGCTCTTGCTTCAGCTTCCCAAATAGCTAGGACTATTGGCTCCCACCACAGTGTCCAGTTAATTTTTCTATTTTTATTAGAGACAGGGCCTCGCTCTTGCTCAATTTAGAAAATGGAGGAGACAAAAAAGCTGAGCTTTCAAAGTATACCCCAGTGACAGTCCAGACAGCGCCTCCCTCCGTGTGGCTGTGCTGGTGGAGACTTACTTCCCATAATAAACATGTGAGAAAGAGGTTTGATACAGAATTAACTAAAATATAAAGAAGACAGAGCCCTTCTCTCTGATTTCTTCTCTAAAACTGTGCATAGCCCAATGTCTGACTGACCATGCAAGCACATGGATTATTTTAGCAAAACACTAATCTGACATATATTTTATGAAACTCATAATAGACTTTCTGTGGATGAATTAAAGCTACGATCACTATCCTAAGGCTATTACATGCATCTCTAATATTTACAACAACCCTGCCCTTTTATAGATAAGGGAATTAGGGCTCAAAAAAGCAAGAATTTACCCAAGACCACAGATGGAATCTCCTCGATTCCAAAATGCCATTGATTGTGGTGCTCACCATTGATTTCAAATCTGCTTTACAGGGACCAATAAAAAATACACTTCATTAAGTGTATAGCTCTGCTGTAAGATGAAGTTTACTTTCGAAACATTAAAATTTGAAGGGAGAAAAAAGGAGCATCTGAAAATCTACAGAAATATACGGCAGACATTGTCTCCAAAGCCAGGTTTTGCATATCCGGGTCTTTCTGTTCCCAAGACCCAGGTGTCCTCACTGCAGAACTTGCTCTGTGCATCAGGCTCTGATGATGGTAGGTCACCAGGGCTCCCACTGCACCACAAAAAAATGTAATTCTATTCCCCATAGTCTGTATCAGTACAGATCGGTTTTTTTTGGTTTTTGGGGTTTTTTGCACTTTTTGGCCAGGGCTGGGTTTGAACCCATGACCTCCAGCATATGGGGCCAGCGCCTTACTCCTTTGAGCCACAGGTGCTGCCCCTGCTTTTTTCTTTTTGAGAGCTAAGGTCTCGCTCTGCCACCCAGGCTGGAAAGCAGTGGCATGGTCAAAGCTGACAGCAACCTCAGACTCTTGGGTTCAAGCAATCCTTTCACCTCTGGAGCTGGGACTACAAGCACCCACCACCACTCCCAACTAATTTTTTTTTATTTTTAATTTGTAGAGATAGTGTCTCATTATGTTGCCCAGGGTGGTCTCAAACTCCTGGCTTCAAGTGATCCTGCTTGGCTCAGCCTCCCAAAGTGCTGGAATTACAGACAGGAGCTACCAGGCGCAGCCCAGGACTGTTTTAAAAACCTAATTTCAGTCAGGCAGGCTTGATTCCTCAACATGGTCCTCAAGTCTTTATTCTGCAAATATTGTTAGCCCAGCTTCGTGTCTGTGCGAGGGACAGTGAATAGCAAAACGCCCTGTCCTTGGGGGGGTTACACTTGGATTGAGGAAGTGAAGAGAGGGAAGGCAGTGACAGTATCAAGTACTCCACCAAACCAGTGGAAATTGGAACTGAAGCATGTGTTGTGCAAGGGACATTAGTGCTCAGAAAGCCTCTCTCGGACGTTTGATTTATCTGGGGAGATGGGGGTGGCATCCCTGAACTGACATCTGGAAAGTGAGAAGTTAACCTTGGCTGAAAGAACAAGGAAGAGCATGCCCAGCAGAGGGCAGTGTGCGTGCAAAGGCCCGGTGGCAGGGAGCGGCAGGGGTCTGAGGCAGCAGGGAGTGAGGAGGTTGGCAATGTAGCAGGGACATTATAGAGGATTTCAGAGGCCACCAGGCCATTGTCTAGAGAGACAGTGAAAAACGCAGACCCTGGAGCAAATCAGTCTCTCTGGGTTCAAGTCCCAGCTCTACCACTGATTAGCTATGGCACTTGATTTTGCTCATGAGAATTTAATGGGAGATTAATACAGATGTGTGTAAGTCTTTTTCAAACAGTGCTCAGCACACAGCGCCGTACACACATCTGCTATTAGTCTAGGACCAATAGAGAGACAGGGCAGGTGACACCATCAGGTTTGAGTTTCAAAAAATCACTCTAGCCCCTGAGAAGAAGGTGGCTTGTGGAGAAGTGAGAAGGAGCAGCCTGGCTGGTTAGGATGGTTGCAGTAGTCCAGTGAGATTTGAACAGGGCTGGGGGCATGGAGCTGCAGAGAGCTGGGCAGGGTGGAGAGAGCCAGCAGGGAGGACCAGAAAGACCTGGAGAGGGAAAGGAAGGCCTTCCTGGTCAGCTAAGGAAACAGCTAAGACGACTCAGGCAAAAGCAAGAAGTCCATTTGCAAAGAGTTGCAAGGAAGCAGAAAATTAAAACACAATTGTTAATTTAAAAGGAAAAGGAAACACCTGCAAAACTATCAAAGATGCCAACTTTCCTTTCGTCTGTTCCTGGGGGAATAATGGCCATTTTCAGACGAGATTATCATCTCTGCAACTGCAGAAATCAGCATTGCATGAGTCAGGGATAGAGACGTTTTGCCAGGTAATCAGCAACTGTCGGGAACTGCTCAAGGATTCACTTATTTCAGGTACTGGAACCAGACAGGGTGATCCAATCCAGTTCTTTTGTTTTGCAGCTGTTTCATCTCAGAATGCAAAGTGTCTTATACACATTTCCATCTGCGGGGTGTGATAGGTGCACATTTATTCATAGTGGAGGTGTGCAAATTTGCTCCCACGCTCATCACCACCCCTCCTCTACCACCTCCAGTGTCAAGCGCCACTCTACAGATTCCTCTCAGCCTTTTGGGGGTCCTCCTGCCATTAGGGAGGTCTTTAGGAGCTCCCTGAGCTCTTCTCGCTTGGTGCTAAGCCCCTTATCTGCAAGGAGCTTTGAGCAGCACAAATTCAGGGCTGTATGTGGAAAGCTGCTGGTCATGATTCAGATGCCTGGTAAGATTGCAGGGGTGTCCAACCTTGTTTTCCTTGGCCGTGTGTTGGAAGAATAAGAGCTGCCTTCTGGCACAATGTAAATACACAAACAGTAAGGAAAGCTGAATAGCAAAAAAAGGTCTGTGCATGCTTTTATGACTTCTGACATCACAGAGAAGCAAAAAATGTCTATGCAGACTCGGCATGCAGCCCATGGCCCACAGTTTGCACACCCCTGTGGGTTCAATACTGTCTCCCCAAATTCATGCCAACTGTAATATGGCCTTATCTGAAAATAGAGTCTTTGAAGGTGTGTTTTGTTAAGGGTCTGAAGCTGAAATTGCCCTGGATTTAAGATGGGTCTTAAATCCGATGACTGGTGTCCTTATAAGGAGAGGAGAACGCAGGGAGAGACACAGAGGAGGGGACAATTGGAGGACAAGGCAGTGACAGGAGTGATGGCTCAGCTAGCTGAGGAAGACTAAGAGCTGAGGGAGGTGAGAGGGGATTTTCCCCGAGGACTTTGGAGAGAATGTGCTGTGCCAGCACCTTGACTTTGCACTTGTGGCCTCCACAACTGTGAGAGAATAAATTTCTGTTGTTCTAAGTCACCATAGTTGCAGCAGTGCTGCGGCAGCCCCGGGGAGTTAATACAGACACCGGGAACGGAGTGGGACTAAGGAAAACAGCAGGGGACTCTGAGGTGTCTAAAGGAGAAGACAGAATCTGTTCTAACAGATTGACTTTCAGGACTCACCCTGGCCCAGAATGTGATTTCGGGATTAGAGAGAAGGCTGTGTTGAAAATTAATGAAACTTAGACAATATGGCAAAGATGGCAAACTGCCTACCGACCAATTCCTTTCTTCCTTCTTCCAGTCAGTAAAAGAACTGCCTCACCACGTTTCATCTAAGCACATGACCACCCAGATGAAGAGGACGTTTCCCAGTGTCCTTTGTATCTGGTCGTGTCCCGTGATTGGATCCTCGCCAATGTTAAATCAGGGAGAGTGATGTACAAAACTTTGGAGCCTTAATGCTGAGACAATTGGGCAGGAGCTCCCCTCCTTCTTGTCATAACCTGGAATTTGAGAGTGGTGTCATGGGCCACTTTAACCATGCAGACGACAGCAACCCTCTAGGGTAGTGCTATCTAATACGGTAGCCACTGGCCACTTGTGGCCACCAACCACTTAAAACGTGGCTCATCTAAATTGTGTTTTACGCGTGTAATATGCACTATAACCAAAAAATATATAAAATATCTAATACTTTTTATATTTACATATCAAAATGATAAAATTTAGACACATTATATTAAGAATGTAGAATTAAAATTAATTTCACCTGTTTCTTTACACGTTTTTAATGTGGCTACTAGAAAATTTTTAATTATGTGTGTCGTTTGCATTATATTTCCATTGGATAGCATTGCCCTAGAACAGGTCAACTAGCTGACAGGTCAAATCCTTCCCACCTATTATTTTTATAAATAAAGTTTTATTGGGACACAACTGTGTCCATTTGCTTCTGTATACTCTGCAGCTGCTTTAGGGCTACAGAGGTAGAGCTGAGTATATTTACTGTCATCCCTTTATAGAAAATGTTTTCTAGAGAATAGTTGGCATCAGGGTAAAAGTGACCGGGTCCTGCAGGCTGGGTCTGAACAGACTGTAGTGGTCCACCCAACCTTGACCATCTTTCTACATCTAAAGTGTTCTGTGAGAAAGAAACAAATTTAAGTCTTGTTTGAGGCTCTGTATTTTCTGATATCCTTACAACAGCTTATTATTGAAATTAAAGGTAGTCCACAAGAGGAGTGGACCCCAAAGATGTGATATTTTCAGTGGGATGCCAGAGCACAAAGACATTTCCCAGGGGCTTGGACCAACTGTTAATGGTCACCACGGACCATGAGTCTATAATGTAAGGTCAAAACTTTATCTGGAGTTGGCGCCTAATGTTGAGAAAACCAAGTGATAATAGGAGTCATGAAGGTTAATTGCCAGCTTTTACTAAACGGTCACAGGCTTGGCATTTTAAACCCTATTGTCACCAGACTATCAATTTAAAACCTTCAGTAATAACGATAGTTCTGTCTGGAAACAGGCTCCAAAATTCACAAGGAGCTCTCTTTTCCAGGCTTAACTGGGGGTGTGACACAGGACTCTCCAGGTGCCGGGGGCGGTCCCCAAATTGGAAATGTCTAAACACATAAGAGGGGTGGTCTTTTCTGTCCCCTACCTCCCAGACCTTGAGCTCCCCTTTGCTCCCTCTGTGCCCACCAGCTTTGAACAGAAGCACGACCCTTTCACACCACATTTGCAATGCAGTTATTTACCTGCATTCCCAGTGACAGCAGTGCCTTGGGTAATAAATTCTCCTCTCTCCGACACGCCCAGCCTTTTCAGCCAGTGGGAGAATTAACCTATAACCGGAGGGCCTTCTTACCAGGCACAGATCGCAGTCCTGCAAGCCAATCCCCAAGCCTCTCCTTTTTTCTCATTATATAAATAAGAATGTCCCATAATATATGGACCTGTTTCCAGGGGTCAGCGTTGCAGATGGTTACCCATTAAAGGAAAACAAAAAAGTATGCAGGGGGATAGGAGAGAGGGCTCTCTGTGTGTGTGTGTGTGTGTGTCTGCCCAACTAATTTCCAGCTCTGCCCTTATCCATCCCTTTGGGGGAGGGGCTAGTGTGGCTAGCTGCAGAAAATCCACACTTTGAATTTGGCCACTAACTGCACTCCATCTCCGGTAGCAAACCCAATTTAACAAACTTTCATTTCCCCTGCTTGCACAATGGGGGAAGACTGAGAGAGAAAAGAAGATGCCAGGAAAGTGACATGAACATGTGCTAGCCCACCCGTGGTCCCCAGGAGTGGACTGTGCGCCCCAGACGCCTTCCAGGCAGGACGAGTTTTATTTTCTCCAGATAAGGCTGACACGAGGCGGGGAAGTATTCTTCTGGAATTCCTGCTGTTGGAGGCAATAACTTCCCCAGTACTTATTTTTACCACCTTCCTTCTCAGTCCCTTCTGCATTCTTGATTCCTTGTGTCAATTGCATTCTGATTATTTGCTCCCCTGTGTCTCAAACATAACAAAACTCAAATCCAGGAATTATGTCTTTGTTTATTCTAGGGTTGGCAGACCCGCCCCTTCAGCCCTCCTTAATCCTTCCCCACCTTTGCCTTGAGCCAAACCTTAGCAAGTTTTGGCTGGACTCTCTCTCCCCAGAGCCTCCTAAATGTCCCCCATCTCCAGGATGCCTCACGAACCTCCTGAAGCAAATGAATCTTCCCTCAATTCTGCTTACAAGTTGACTATTGTGCAATTCTCAAGATGGCGCCCAAATCCTTCTGACCCCAGTTGACCTCTCCCTTTTACCTTCCTTCCTTCTCCCAATTTTAAGCTATTGCCACATCAAACTCCTTATTGTGCCTTAAACATACTTTCAGGCCTCTTCACATTTATTCCTGTTCATCTTTCTGCCCCACCCCTCCTTCACACCACCTGGTAAACTCCTATTTTCCCTCTAGAACTCCATTTAAATATCATTTTCTCTATTAGGACTTCTCTGACACCTCCAGACAGAATGACCTCTCATCTCATCTGGTTACTCACTGGCCTCTTCGTTTATTACATTATATTTATCATTCTATTTGAGAAACCAGAAGATCTATATCATTACATTCAGATTTATTTGTATTGTTGTATGATACGAGATGCTGAGATTATTACACACCACAGCTGCATAAAACAGGTTGCGTTCAGTCTTTCTCTATTAGGAATGCTAAGATGGTTTCATCTCTGCTTATTTGCTTTGGATAGATTCCTAAAAGTGGTATTATACAGGTGAAGCAAAGTCATAAAGATTTTTAAGGTCATTGATACATGCCACAAAATAGTTTTCCAGAACTGTAATGATTCACACTTTCACCAATAATGATTAAAGTTCCCTTTTCATTCCAAGCTCGCCAGCATTGAGTTTTATAATATGTAGAAAATAAAACATACTCAGCCAATTTAATAGGCCAAGAAGTCTTATTTTAAAAATTTTATATCTCTAACTACTAATTGGTAAAAATTTCATCTCTAATTACTAATTTCTATGTATTTTTTATATGAATTGCATGTTTTTATTATTAGCTCACATTTTCCATTAGACTATTTGTCTTACATTTGTAAAAACTCTTTCTATATTAAGAATGCAGTGGCTCATGACTCTGTAATCCTGGCTTTCTGGGAGGCAGAGGTGGGAAGATTGCTTGAGCTCATAAGTTCAAGACCAGCATGAGCAAGAACAAGACCCCATCTCTACTAAAAGATAGAAAAATTAGCCAGGCATTGTGGCCTATAGTCCCAGCTACTTGGGAGGCTAAGGTAGGAGGATCCCTTGAACCCAGGAGTTTGAGGTTGCTGTGAGCTTGGCTGAGGCCATAGCACTCTAGCCTGGGCAACAGAATGAGACTCTGTCTTTTTAAAAAAATATATATATATATACGAGTCTTGTTTTTTGGGGGGATAAATATTTAATCCTACTTTGTTTCAGTTTAATTTCAATATTGCTTATGCAGTTTAATTTATAAAACTAGTTTTTTTTGCTTCATAATACATTCCAGACCTTCTTCATCCCCAAATCCAATAGGCTTTAACCTACAGTATCTTCTAGAGTTTATAATTTCCTTGGGGGGAAGGAGTGAACTCTTTAATCAATAATTTTGATAAAAATTAAAAGGCAATGTTTATATTTTCCCCCAACAATTAAACAGTCGGATCATTTATTTAATAATCTTGTCCTCTATCTTTTATTACCTTTGTCAAATAACCTTACTCTCAGGTTTCTTTCTGGGCTAACTCTTCGGCTCCATCCCTCTTTCAGCCTGGATAGATTCTGGAGGCTAAAAGGGTCAGCGTTAGGTTTTCTGGTTTTTCAAACTTCACGATTGTCCAGCTACTTCCCCGCACTGTGAGCTGTTCTCCTTGCCTGGCAATCTTTTTTCTGCGTCTTTCTTTGGGTGCTGCTTCTTTAGAAACTCCCCTAACCCCAGCTTAATGAGGCGCCTTTCCCTAGGGACCCGCCGAATAATATCCTTTATTATAATCCACTGCGTAGAATACCTTACCTCTTAGTTGACTGTTTCTGCCACCAGACTGTCAACTCCTTGAGGGGATTTTTGTACTTATATTTTGTGTCCCCATTTTCTAGCAGAGCACTCTTCTCAGAGGAAGTCCTCCATGAGCACTTCTTAATTTGAATTGAGTTAAATTGAGTTGTTGAGTTGAACTGAAGCAAATCATATTGGATGGGATGGCTAATAGTTTTATAGACAAGGCTATATCCCAGATGTCTTTTCTTAGTGAATTAACTTCCCTTTCTGTATCAGTTAAACTCCAGCCAGGTAAACAGAAACTATGCTAAGTATGTAAGCCCAGGGTCAGCGTTCCCCTCCAGGGTCAAGGTGGATCCGTGGAGAAGACGAAGCCACATTGTGCTCGCTGGGGGCACAAAGAGGTCAGAAACATCCCAGCTTCTGCCTTCCTTCCACCCTGCAGGGTCCCACCCCGGCCTCCCCCTGGACAGGCCCAGCCAGTCACCTGCACTGGAACCTGGGAGGGTCAGCTCCCCAGACCCAGAGTAGGGCTAGAGAGGGCGTGAAGTCAAGAAAAATGGGACCAATGCACTTCTTTTCCTTTTTTTTCATTTTTGAGACAGTCTTACTTTGTAGCCCTTGGTGTCATGGTGTCATGGTGTCACAACTCACAGCAACCTCAAACTCTTCGGCCCAAGTGATGCTCTTGCCTCAGCTTCCTGCATAGCTAGGACTACAGGCACTTGCCACAAAGCCTGGCTATTTTTAGAGATGAGGTCTCGCTCTGGTTCAGGCTGGTCTTGAACCTGAGAGCTCAGGTGATCCACCCAACTCAGCCTCCTAGCGTGCTAGGATTACAGGTGTGAGCAACCATGCCCAGCCTCCTTTTCTCTTTTAACTTGACAATGTTATTTGTTTCTAAATGGAGCAACTAGGGAAATGAGATAAGGAAATTTGACTAGTGAAAAATCAATCCATAATGGAAGGCAAATTCACAAGATGGGTCCCCATCTCCAGGGGCTGGTTGAGGGCCACGCCTGGGGATGGCTGTGGACTCTGTGTGCCTGGGAAGTCGAGGGTGAAAGGGGTCACGACAGGACAAGCATTGCTACAACTTCATTAAAGATTTGAGGGGGACATCTAGCCATCGATTTTATTCTTCTCGGAACTATTCCCTGATTCTGTGCTTTATGGAGATAAGATGGCTGGAATACGGGGCAGAGAGTAGGCAGAACAGAAGCCCGGGGACCCTGATGCACGCACAGGCTACTGGTTTACAGCAGGGGCCTTAGGGTATACCAGACTGTCTCATTAAAGAGAAAATAGAAAATGTACAGAAAGATGGCTGAGGAATGCTGAGTTCTCACTTCAACACTCCAAATCCACAAGATGTCTGCAAGAGGCTTTAAGAATTTAGCTTTGGAGATTGGAGAAGCCAGGTATGATGCTGACTGTGGCTAATTGGCTGTGGGAATTTGGTCACATTACCCAGCCTGACTATGACTCAGCTTCCTCATTTGGAGAATAGGGAAATTATTAGAACCAATTGTGAGGACCAATTGTGACACAGGGAACTGCCTTACTTTACGGTAAGCATTCAGGAAATGCTTAAGGCTGCTATTTGGGGTGTGGCTTTGTTATTATTGGACAGGCCTTGTATGGGTGGTCCATGCCCTTACAGGTGCCGTGTTTCCTGCCCAAAATGCCTTCCTCTCTTGTTCCTTCCCCCTCTTTCCACCCCCTCTTCAAGTTGACTGTCACCTCCTTCAGGAAGCCTTCCTTGACCCGCACAGGTCTGGGCTGGCTGTCCCTCCTTGGTGGCCCCGGGCTGCTGGTTCTTACACTTCCCATGGCACTTGCCACATTGTATTGAACGCATTGCTTTGTGGACGAGGAGCAGCTGCAAGACTGGACCTGAATCTTACTTATCTACCTCTCTGTCCCAGGCAGTAAGAGTCAGAACCCAGGTGCTCTGAGCTGGAGCCTGCGCATTGCAGACAAAATGCAGGGTGCCGCGTTAAATTCAGCTTTCAGATAAACAGATACTTTTGTAGTATAAGTATACGCCAGTATTACACGAGACACACTTATTTAAAAAATCTGAAATCCAAACTGAACTAGACATCCTCTATTTTATTTCCTAAATCTGGCCACTATTCTTCATTGCTGGGGTATAAAGCATTTACTTCTCCATTCCACGAGGCTCATGCTAGGGGAAGTTTTCTGGCATTTTTCTTGTTACTATTGCTACTGCTCTACACGCAACTTCACTTTTCTGTTTCCAAGTGCTCACATTGATGTCCTATCCCTGGGCCATTTTGCTACATTGTCGTCTTCAAAATGTTAAAAAGGTCATCAAGCAGAGGTTTGCTCTGCGTCATGATGCATGCAGCGTTGATTCAGAAAAGAGAAGAAACACTCTGTTGAAATTTTTTTTTTTAAAATGCACACATACTCAACCGGAGATAGTGGGTGATGTGCTGAGAAGAAATGATTAGTAGACCAAAGACTGGGAAAAGCAGCCTGGCTGGGTGACAGCCAGTCAAGACAGCCTTGCCTAATGGATAGCGCAAGCATTGTTTGGGGACATTTACTGCGGAATTTGACAGGGTAAAGGTGCCAAAGGTGAACAAAATACCATCCTTCATAGGCTGCAAACACAGGCTGTGACAGAAAATAAATTGCTGGAGAAGCATCTCTTAAAGAAGAATAGGTTTAAACGTCTGTCTGACTTGAGCACAGAAGGCACCCGGGATTTTTATCAACTGGAGGAATACAGCTCAGCAGAAGAAGTTTGTCTTATTTTTTCTTTTGGGGGGGATGGCATGTTGTAGAGAAGGCTGGTTGAGGATGGATAGAAAAACATTAAAATGCCTCTCTTCTTTTATAAAAGTAAATGTCTTTTTTTAAAGACCACATATTTAACTTCAAATAAATAGTTTCAGAACAATACAAACAGTGTGATAATTGCAGAGAGTAATGCTTACGAACACCAAATTTGGTATCAGGGAGAACTGGGGTCGAATCCTGTCCCAGCGGCTATTAATTATGTGATTGGTAATTTACTGGACCTCTCTATTAGTCAGGGTAGGACGGGCTCTGCCGTAGTAACAAGTACACTCAGTATCTCAGCTGGTTTCTTGTTCATATCTCGGTTTGATTGATGCAGGTTAGGCACTAATTCTCAGAGGCTCTGTCCAAGTGAGGATGCAAGGATTTGGGTCCTTAGACACTATTGCCTTAAACACTTTGGGCCCTCTGAGGTTGCTGAGGAAGAATAAGAGAGCATGGGAAACAGCGCAGGGTGGTGATGGGCCAGGCCTGGAAGTGACATGCATCATTTCTGTCCAGGGGCCCCACCTGACCACCAGAGAAGCTGAGAAAGGCAGTCAGCCCACATGAGCACAAGGAATGATCTCTGCTGCATGCCCAGAGCATCTGAGCAAAGGAGGCGTGCAATAGCACCCACCTGCTGATCCAGCTCTTATGCACTTACGTGCTTATTCAAGGACAGCTATTGTTATTTGATTTTGAGCTGATACTGGTACAATTAATGAATTATAAAATTAGATGTGAGTTGTAGTCAAATTCATAGAGAGAGAAAGTAAATTGTGGTTACCCAGGACCCGCTGGAGACAGAAACAGGAAGTTATTGTTTGACAGGCACCAAGTTTCAGTTTTGCAAGATGGAAAAATCTGAAAAAGGATGGTGGTGATGGTTGCACACTGTGTGAATGTACTTAAGGCCACCAAGCTATATACCCAAAAATGGTTAACATAGTCAATGTTATGCATATATTACCATATTTTAAAAATGAAAACAAATTTCTTAACTTAGGTCTGGGTTAACTCCAGGTCTGAGTCAAGCTGGCTCAGGGACAGGGTGAGGGCTGTCTAATGGCGTCTGTGTCAAATGGAGGTCAGGCTGGTTCTGGGCCCAAATTATGGAAATTAAAGAAGTCTTAGATGATCTTTGTGCTTTATTTGGGGAAACAGGGTATTTAAAGTTCTTCAAGCTTATCTTTTGAATGCAGAGTCACTTAGCAGTAAAAAGGAGGAGGAATAAAAAAATTGTAATTCTTGTCTTCGTTTTCGCAGTCTCCTTGGTGTCTGAGTCTTACCTTGGCCTAGGTCATCCCAGGTCTCTGCTTGGAACCATCCAGCTGGGGTCCCCAGCCACCGCTCACAGCAGCTGCACCCGGGGAGCTTTAAAAACACACCGATGCCCAGGCTGCAGCCCAATTCAATTA
The DNA here is from genome assembly GCA_963573935.1 of Arctocebus calabarensis. Lineage (NCBI taxonomy): Eukaryota > Metazoa > Chordata > Mammalia > Primates > Lorisidae > Arctocebus > Arctocebus calabarensis. Next base: position 8,781 of record CAUYON010032908.1, on the reverse strand, counting down.
AATCAGACTCTCTGGGGTGGCATCTGGGCACCAGCCCTGTTTTAGAAAGCTCCCCAGATGACTTTAACGTGCAGCCAGGGCTGAGAACCGCCTACTACAGGCTGTGCTGGCCTCTTCCCCGCTGCCTTTGTGCAGAGCTCCTGGGAGGACGCTTCAGATGAACTCAGGCTGAAGGCCCATCTCAGCTAGCTGCTCCCCAGCTGTGTGGCCTCGGACACATTGCATGACCTCTCTGGTTCTTACTCCTCCTTTGCATAATGGGGCAATAAGAGCAGATGAGATGGTGCGTGGGAAACATGCAGTTCCCAGCACATGGATTAAGTGCTTAGTACCCAGTACACGTTGTTATTATGAACGTTTCCTGTTACTTCTTCTTGTGAGGACAGATTTGCCATTTCCCATAGAGATTATTTTATTTGCAACTGTGCCTGCTCCATCGAGATCCCTCTGACTCCATCAAAATCGAGGCAGGGGCTGTCTCCTTCCTTGCCCTTAAACCGTCCCCCTCTCTGCCCATCACTTGCTGTTCTCTTGAGTATTCCTTCCCCGCAGAACATTCTAAATCCTGTCAAGTGAAACCCAACATGAATATAAATAATCAAATACAGATTTCTTCTTAGTGTGCAACTGCCGAGAAGTGCGACAGAGACTTTTTATGGGAGGGGGTAGCCCTCGAGCCTGAACGGCCCTGAACGGCTCCTGAAAGGCTACAGGAGTTTGTTCAGGCTGGTTTGATGCTGAGGACTGTGAGGGTGGCAATGAGCTTGAGCCAGTCTAATGAGTTAAGCCAGGTCTGGTTCTTAATCTCCCTAAACAAGCCCAATGCAGACAGGCTGAAGAAAAGGCACATGCTAGGGCTGGCTGTGGGGACTGATGGCAATGTCAAGGTCGAGCAACCTTCAACTTGGTCAACGTATAAGGAGAGACCCAGAAGCAAAATCCCAGAATCCTATGGCCCCAGACACTGGAGGAGTTTTATTCTGTCACTGTACTTGCGTTATCTATTATGCATCAAATTAAATGTAGTAAGTCAAGCCTCCACCAACCAGAGTCCTCTGCTTGGGTTGGGTGGAGGAAGGCAGGCAGCAGGTTATAGGGATAAGGAATGTGTGCAAAGGGCCCTGTGCTCCCTGGCTCTCACTGGAGGAAATTGAGGACCTGTTGTCTGAGTGCCGGCAGAGAGGAGCCTGGGGCCTCCAAGCCGTGTCCCGCGTGGGAGGTTACCAGGAATCTATGGTCGCTGTGTTCCCTTCCAGTAGCGACGCATACCAAGGGTCCTTAGCATCAAACCAGCCTGAACAAACTCTTGTAGCCTTTCAGGTGCCATCGTCTGCCCCTCCCACATTCTCAGCCTTCCAGGCTTTGGGACCCTCCCTCCCACTTCTTGCCACTATGAGGTCACCCCTTCACCCAGTGGTTCTCAACCTTCCTAATGCCTCCGCCCTTTAATACAGTTCCTGTGGGTGGCGACCCACAGGTTGAAAACCGCTGCTTACCCGATCAGGACCTGATAAAATGAAAGTAAGGAATATGTCTTTCTCGAAAGTAAGGAATATGTCTTTCTCGCAGGATCCCAAAGAAGAATAAACAAGTTAATTAAAAACCCTTGGCACAGTGCCCAGCACATGCTTAGTAAGAGTGCAGTTAGGGGGCTACCAGCAACCCTCAGAGCCCCCCACACACAACACCTGAGCCTTCCCCAAACTCCTTCCAGCCCTTGGCTTCTAAGCTAAGCTTTCAAGAATAGGAGCATCTTCCTGTTACCCCAACACCTCAAGATTCCAAGCTTCCATCTAAGTTCTACATCCCTCTTAATAGAGGAAAAAACTCCTCCCCTCCAAAAAAAGACCTTATTGCTTCTCTGTGGTTTCAAGGACAAAAAAGCTAACCCCGTAACACCTTCTCCAGCAGCTGCCAGCAGGGGGAGAGGTCAAGTTCCCTCAGAAGCACCGCAGCGTCATTCAGCATTCATTCACTTGTTCATCTGGTATTAAGCACCAACTGTGTACTGGCAGGGCAGCCCCCTGCCCTCTAGGAGACAACAGCCTAGGGCAGTGTTCTCAACCCGCATGGCTCATTAGGACCACCTGGGAGCTTTTACAATGTTCCTGCATCCAGACCCAGTAAGTCATTATCTCTGGGGGTGGGACCCAGGTGGCAAATTTTTTTTTAAGTTCCCCAGAGGAGTCCAATATGTGGTCAGAAACAGTGAGGTGGCAGGAACAGCAGACAAGTTACTACAATCCAGTATTGTGGAAATGGCAAGTGTTGTACAGTGTGTCTTTATTTTAATAAAGTTGTTGAAAGCAAACAGGCAGGGTGGTGCCCATGGTTCAGTGGGTAGGGCGCTGGCCCCATATACTGAGGGTGGCGGGTTCGAACCCGGCTCCAGCCAAACTGCAATCAAAAAATAGCCAGGTGTTGTGGCAGGCACCTGTAGTCCCAGCTACTTGGGAGGCTGAGGGAAGATAATGGTTAAACCCCAAGAGTTTTAGGTTGCTATGATGCTATGGCACTCTACCCAGGGCGACAGCTTGAGACTGTCTCGGGGAAAAAAAAAGAAAAAGGAAAAATTAGCTGGTGTGAAGGGTACCTACCTGCAGTCCTAACTTTTTCCATTATTTTTTCTTTTAGGCAGTACCATGGCATCATTGCTCACAGCAACCTCAAACTGTTAGGCTTGAACAATCCTCTTGTCTTTGCCTCCTCAGTAGCAGTCCTAGTTTCTTGAGAGGCTGAGGCAGGAGGATCACTTGAGCCCAGGAGGTTGAGGTTGCTGTGAGCTACAATAATGTCACTGTACTCTAGCCAAGGCAACAAAGTGAGACTCTGTCTCATAAAAAAAAAAAAGAGAGAGAGAGAGATTGACTCTTTTAGTTCCATAAAACGTAAAACTTACATATACTTCATATACTATAATCATAACTGCTCAACATTTTTCTAATTAACTTTTCAAATTAAAAATATAAAAATACTTGTTTTTATTATAGAGAATTTAGAAAACAATGAAAACTAAAAGAAGGAAATACAAGCTCACTGCTAGGGCCACCAGCCAAAGGGAACTACTCTTCAACCTGTTATTTATAGAAACTTTTGAAGAGAACAGAGACACTCCAGAATGAAGTGTAATGAGGTAAAATATTTGTTTTGCTAACTGATAAGCCAGTCACATTGTGAACAGTAGAGGAATTCGTGATGGGTCACAGCCACTATTAATGCAGTAGAATGTGCAACTGATGACTTCCATTTACCTCTCGACAATGTCTCACAGTTGGACATTGGTCTGAAAGCCTACAGAATGGCAAAAAGAAGTTTTAGTTTAGTTTAGTTTCAAATTATTGTCTCTGTATTTAAGAAGAAAACTAGAGTAATGCTTCTTGAGGAAAACATAATATCTTCATAATTTGAGGTAGGCAAAAATGTCTTAAGATGCAAAAAGAGTACTAACCATAAAATAATTGTGCTACATTAAAACTGAGGATTTAAAAAACAATCAAAACATGCCATAAAAAGAATGGACAGATAAACTATTGACAGGGGAAGCCACTAACATTAATGTATTTGATAAAAGATTTTTATCCAGAATACGAAACGAACCCCTACAAAACATTAAGAAAATAATTAAGCCATCCACTTTAAAGATGGACAAAGCACTTACACAGGCAGTTGATATGAGAGGCTATCCAAATGCCCAATAGGCATATGAAAAGGTGCTCAATCAAAACCATTAGTCCTTAAGGAGATACAAATTAAATCTCAATGTGACACCACCAGAATGGCTAAACTGACAATACCAACCACGGGTGAGGCTATGGAACCATTAGAACTCTCATGTGTTACTGATGGGAGTTTAGAATGCTAAATTACCTTGAAAAACTGTCAACATTCCTGACTACTCTACTCCTAGGTATTAACTCAAGAGAAATGAGTTAACATATCCACCCAAACACATGCATAATGAAGTTAATAGCTGTTTCATTTATTAAAAGTGGAAATATCCCAAAAGGCTATTAATAGAAGAATGGATAAATAAATTATAGTATATTCACATAAAAGAGAACCAAATAAAAATTTTTTACAAAAAGTTGTTTCTAGGCAAGATGGAGTAATAACAATTGGATTTACTATTATACCTGAAACAAAAATAAAATGGCCAAAATAGAGCAACAGGGACAAGATTTACCCTCTCACTTGAAACAGCCTGAAATACCCAGATAACATATATGAAATAATGTTGTCAAAACTCTGTACTTATGGCAGTAAAAGACAGTTCTTTCTCAGAGACAGGGAACAAGTGAAGTGAATCCTAAAATTTTCCCAGCTTAATGCCTTGAGGGTTATAGGGTAAAATTCCTTGTCTTGGTGCAAGGAAGGGGACTCCAGGAAAATTTTATTGTACTCCTTGAGTCAAGGAGTCAGACTTGTGAGATGATGAGAGTCTACTGGACAGAGCACCAGACAGGAGAGAACTACGTGGAGAGAAGACTGCAGTGCTCTGCGGGAGTGGTCTTCCCCAGCGACACAGCACAGGACTGATCACCACATGCACGTGGGGAAACAACCAGAGGCTGGAGAAGAATCATTTGATAGAATGAAAGAGAACAGTGCCCACATTCATTCAGGACCAGGAACAGTGATAGTTCCAGGAGGCAGACTTTAAAACTCCTAATAGAGGGAACATTGAATAAGATACCCAGGAAGCTCTTACCTCAGCTGCACAGCAATAATTAACTCCAGACTGTGCATTCTTCTGGACCTAACAAATCATAAAAACAATACTGAAAGGACTGCACTATTTCTATAAATAGCTTAACTATATCCTAGGGTAAAAAAGCTCTAATGCAGCGATTCTCGACCTGCAGGTCGCGACTCATAGGAACTGTATAAAGGGTTGTGGTATTAGGAAGGTTGAGAACCACTGCTCCAAAGTATAGGAGTATAAAAATATCCAGCACCCAATAAGGTAAAATTCAAGATGTTCAGCATTTAGTTAAAAATTATTAGGCACGCACAGAAGCAGACAGATTTAACATTATTCTCCATGATGAGGAGAAGAATCAATCAATTGAAACCATCTCAGAACTGGCACATATTTTAGAATTACAAGTTACTAAAACTATATTCCATAAATTCAAATAATGAAGTACAAGCATGGAAGTTAAACACTCAAACTTCTGGAGATGAAAATGACAAGGTCTGAGATCAAAACTATACTGGATAAGATTAATGGTACATTAAACACTACAGAAGAAAAGATAAGTAAACTTGAAGATATACACATAACAATAGAAACTTTCCAAAATAAAACCCAGAGATTTTTATTTTAGGGATGAATAGAGCATCAGGGAGCTCTGACAACTTTGGCTAGACTAATAAATGTGCAATTAGAGTAGCAAAAGGAAAAGAGATGGAAGAGACAGAAAAAAAATTTGTAGAAATAGTATCAGAAAATTTTCCAAATTTGATGAAAGCTATGAAACTAAGAATATCAATCAGCTCCAGGCACTAGAAGCATGAAGAAAATGGCACCAAGTCACATCATAATCAAATTGCTTCAAGCCACTGATAAAGAGAAAAAATTTAAAAGCCTCAAGAGAAAAAATAGATACATTATATACATAGGAACAAAGTTAAGGATGACAGTTGATACCCTATCTCTTGTTATTCATGCAAATGAAGTAACATCTTTGAAGTACTGAAAGAATAAAATCATCAACCTAGAATTCTATACCCAACAACAATATCTTTCAAAAAGGAAGGTAAAATAAAGACATTTTCAAGCATAGAAATGCCACACCACACTCATCCTACAAGAATTGTTGAAAGAAGTTATTTAGGCATGAAGGAAAATATCAGATAGAAATATGGATTTACACAAAGGAATGACTGCACTAGAAAAAATAACTATATGGGCAAGTAAATAAGACTTTTTCTTCTTATTTACATACTTTAAAAGATTGACTCTTTAATTTTTTTTATTAAATCATTGCTGTATACATAAATGCCTTTACGGGGTACAATGTGTTGGCTTTATATAGAATTTAGAATGCTTACATCAAACTGGTTAACATAGCCTTCACCTCACTTACTTAATTATTGTTTTAAGACATTTATACTTTATTCTTAATAGATTTGACATGTACCCTTACATACCACAGGTGAGGTCCCACTGATTACCCTCTCTCCACTGATTACCCATTCCCTCCTTCCCTCTTTTCCCCTTACCCTCCTCTTCCCTCTTTCATCCTGGGCTGGAGTTTTGTTTTACCTTTGTATGAAAGTGTGTGTGATTATATATTGGTTTCATAATAGTACTGGGTACATTGGATGCCTTTTCTTCCGTTCTTGAAATACCAGCTCCATTCATGTAAACATAAAAGAGGTAAAGTCCCCATCTTTTTTAAGGCTGCATGATATTCCATTCCATTTCATACATATACCCCAATTTATTAATTCATTCATGGGTTGATGGGCACGTGGGCTTCTTCCATGACTTGGCAATTATGAATTGGGCATATCACCTAACTCCAGTAAGAGTAGCCCACATAACAAAATCCCAAAACTATAGACGTTGGCGTGGATGTGGAGAAAGGGAACATTTCTGCCCTGCTGGTGGGAACGCAAGCTGATATGTTCCTTTTGGAAAGATGTTTGTGGATCACGTAGGGATCTAAAAATAGACCTGCTATTCGATCCTTCAATTCCTCTACTAAGTATATATCTAGAAGAACAAAAATCACTTTATAGCAAAGATATTTGCACCAGAATGTTTATTGCAGCTCAATTTATAATTGCCAAGATTGACTCTTTAAATAAAAATATTAATCGTGTGTTTTGGGGTTCATAACATATGTATAAATAAAAGGTGTGACAATAATAGTATAAATGTCAGGTAAGGATAAATGGAAGTATAGTATTGTAAGGGTCTTATATGTAAAATAGCATCATGTTACCTGAAGTTATACTATGATAAGTTAGAGATGTAGGCTATAAACCCTAAATCAGTCATCAAAAGAACAAAATAAGGAATTTTAATTCATATCCCCCCAAAAGGAAATAAAACAGAATCCTAAAAACACTGAAATAGATGAATAAATGTACCATGTTTATAGTCAAGAAACTCAATATTGTTAAGATACCCATTTTTGCCAAGTTGCTATATAGATTTAACACAATTCCAATAAAAGTCTCAGGAGATGGTTTTGTAGAAATTGACAAATGGATTAAACATCTTCATGAAATTTTTTCCCAGGCTTATATTGTCAAGAGTTTTTCCCACTGTCTTCTGGAGTTTTTATCATTTTGTGTCTTAAGTTTAAGTCTTTCATCTAGTATGAGTCAATTTTTGTAAGTGGGGACAGATTCAGGTCTTGGTTCAGTCTTCTACATGTGGCTAACCAGTTATCCTAGTACCATTTATTAAATAGGGATTCTTTTCCCCCAGGTATGATTTTGTTAGGTTCAAAGATCAAATGACAATATGCAGCTGGGTTCATCTCTAGGTTCTCTATTCTATGTCTCTATTTTTGTGCCAGTACCATGCTGTTTTGATCACTGTAGCCTTGTAGTATAACCTGATGTCTGGTAATGTGATGTCTACATATTTGCTTTTATTTCTTAGAATTGCATTGGCTATTCAAGATATTTCTGATTACATGTGAAAGGAAATATTATTTTTTCAACTACTTTAATGGAGATTGCATTAAATCTGTAGATCACTTTGGGTAGGTCAGACATTTTTACAATGTTGATTCTTTCTAGCCATGAGCATGGTATGTTCTTTCATTTGTTAATATCTTCTGCTATTTCTTACTGGTGTAGCTGTGGAGAGTAGGGAATATGTTTATAGTGTTAATGGGATTGCACACTATTGCAGCCCCTATGAAAAGAAGAATAGGGAATCCTAAAAGAGCTAAAAGTATCTACCCAGAAGGAAAAAAAATCATTTTACCATAGGGACATTTGGACTAGAATGTTTATTGCAGCTCAATTCACAATTGCAAAGATGTGGAAACAGCCCAAATGCCCATCAACCCATGAATGAATTAATAAACTGTGGTATAGGTTGGTATACATATTGGCATACCCTAAAAAATATTGAGACTTTACACATTTTGTATTTACTTGGATGGAGTTAAAGAACATTCTCCTTAGTAAATGGAGAATGGAAAAGCACATATTCAATATTAGTATGAATTGTGCTTTTCATACTTCATCAACTAGTAGATGAATAACTACATGACCACATGAGAGAAAAACACAATTAAACTCAAGTTGGAGGGGAAGCGGGAGGGGAAAGAGATGAGGAGGGAGGGAGAACAGTAAGCTCTTACCTAAAAGGCACAATGTAAGGATATACAGCACACCTCTTGGGTAAAAGGCTCAACTACAACTTGGACTTTACCTAACTAATTTAACCTAATCATTTGTACCCTCATATTAATCTGAAATGAAAAAAAAATCCCTATGGAAATATGGAGGATGTAGAATACTGAAAACAAATTTCAAAAAGAACAGAATTACCAAACTTACACTATATAATATTTATATCAAGATTGACTATTATTATTTTTTTTTAATTTTTATTAAATCATAATTGTGTACATTAGTGCAATCATGGGGCACAATGTGCTGACTTCGTATACAATCTGAATGAGATTCTTTCTTTCTTTTTTTTGTAGAGAAAGAGACTCACTTTATCGCCATGGCGTCACACAGCTCACAGCAACCTACCTCAAACTCCTGGGCTTAGGCGATTCTCTTGCCTCAGCCTCCTGAGAA
>CAUYON010032901.1:0-49273 GCA_963573935.1 Arctocebus calabarensis | reverse complement strand
CTTTCCGTATTTTATTTTATTTTTGAGACAGAGCCTCAAGCTGTCACCCTGGATAGAGTGCTGTGGCATCACAGCTCACAGCAACCTCCAATTCCTGGGCTCAAGCAAGTCTCCTGTCTCCGCCTCCCAAGTAGCTGGGACCACAGGCACCCGCCACAACGCCCGGCCATTTTTTGGTTGCAGCCGTCATTGTTGTTTGGTGGGCCTGGGCTGGATTCGAACCTGACGGCTCAGGTGTACGTGGCTGGTGCCTTAGCCCGCTGAGCCACAGGCGCCGAGCCCCTTTCCGTATTTTAAAATAAGCTTTTGTTTTTGGCTTTGCATCTCCGGGTTGCTACAGCGTGAGTTCCCTAAGCTGCCTCTGATCACGCTCACGGTCATGAGAAGGAAATGGGAGCTCTGCTCATCTTCTAAGACTGCCAGTAACAAGGAGCTGGGGGTGTGGGGGGCTTAGAACAACAGAAACTTACTGTCTCCTAGTTCTGCAGGTAGCAAGTCCAGGAACAAGCTGTCAGCAGGGCCACGCTCCCCTGAAACCCATGCTCCCCTAGGTGAAGCGGACTGACAGGCGTATGGACAGATGTACCCTCATTTCTTTCCCTCCTTCTCTCTCCGTGCCTCTTCCTCGCACCTGCAGAAACTGGCCGTCCTCAGTGAAGCTCCTCAGTCTCTGCCTCTGCCACCCACTGCGTGACCCGTGCCTGTGTCTCCGTCTGTGTCCCGATTCCCCTACTTTTACAAGGACACCAGTCACTGACTCAGCGCCCCTCTTAATGCAGTGCGACCCCATCTTAACTCGATCACCTCTGCAAAGACCCTGTTTCCAGGCAGGGTCACAGTTCCTGGTCGTAGGGAGGCGGTTAGGACTGCAACATATCTTTTCGGAACTAAAGTTAATCCACAGCAGGAAACAATCAGTGTGGCCACCACCCAAAATTCTGGGGATGGGGGACAGGTGTCATTGCGGTTAGCGGATTAGGGCTATAAGTTAAAATTCCGCTGGATGTTCCCATGGGGTTTGTACCCTGTCAACCCTGGTGAATTGGTGGGGGTGCGGCTGGCATGGGCAGGGGATGTGGAGACCAGAGTCCTAAATTTGAATCCTAGTTCTGTCTACAAAGGAGTATTGTAATCTCCATCCCATTTCCGTTTTGAGTCTCAGTTTACATCTATATAGATATAGCATAGATAATGTATATACACACACGTACATTCACAGATAAATATATAAAATGTGTCTTACACTGTCAGTAAATAGTAACTATTGCTATTATCTGTAAAATGGGGCAGCTGTATTTTATCTATGTTACCCTTCATTTATACTTTAGTCCCCAGATTTCCTTCAGCTTTGAAATTCCAGAATTGTTTTATTGTTGTTTTTGAGACAGAGTCTCACTCTGTTGCCCTGCCTGGAGTGCTACCATCAAAGCTCCTCCTCTGGGGCGACCTCATCTCCTGGGCTCAAACAATTCTCCTGCCTTAGCCTCCCAAGTGGCATCCACCACCATGCCCAGCTAACTTGTCATTAGTATTAGTTTGTGGTGAGACATGGTCTCACCATGTTGCTCAGGATGGTCTTGAACTCTTAACCTCAAGCAATCCTCCTGTCTCAACTTCCCCAAATGCTGGGATTACAGGTATGAGCCACTGCAATCTGAACTCTTAACTACAAAGGCTGATGGACACACAGGGATGTGTGGTCCAAGGACCCTTTTTATTTGAGGGAACAGAGTAATAAGGTCCCCCTTTTTGAGAAGCAAAAGTAGAAATACAGAAATAGAAATTTTCTAATGCAGGAATCAGAAGTTAATTAAGGGAAATGTATGAGGCAAATGATGTGACCTAAAATTGTTCATTTATTTGGTTCCATGTGGTAAAACCTTTCTGTAGGCTGAGGAAGCTGAACTAATGAACTAGCAAAAGTGGGATCTTGGCCTTGGCTGGTTCATGAATAGAGCAGAAAGGAAGGTCTCATGTGAGTTTGAATTAGACTTTGCTGTGTTCTCTACCAGAAGCAACAGACATCTTCATTTTATTTTCCTGCCAGGAATACTAGAGTTAACGCACGTGACATCCTTAGAATAGTGCCTGGCCCAGGCCGAGGAGGGTAGATTCTGAGGCTTACAGCAAGGACTCAGCAAGCAACAGCTTATCTAGTGGAAAAGGAAAGGACTTCCTTGCTTTCCAGCTGTCTTCCCACAGTGGTAGCTTTTGCCCATCTAAAAGGTAGCACTAAAAAAAGATGCAGACTTTGCATCTTTTGTATTTACTTTGATGGATTTAGAGAACATTCTAAATATCTCAAGAATGGAAAAGCAAGCATCTCGGTACTCTACACTGTGTTAAAACTAGTAGATCAACAACTATAGGCCCATTTGAGAGAAAAATACAGTTAAATTCAAGAAGGGTGGCCTGGGCAGAGGGGAAGGGGGAGGGGGAGTGTTCAGGAAGTTCCCACCTGAGGGCGCAATGTAAATGGCACATCTCTTAGGTGAGGGGCTCAACTACAACTGGGACTCTTCCTAACAAACGCAAACAATGTAACCTAATTGCATGGACCCTCATAGTAATCTGTAAAAGAAAAGTGTGAAGCCCATTTTAGGTAATTGTGAACAGTTGAACATCAGCCACTGTCGGAGCCACATCCATAAATTGTGCTCAGTGTTACTCATATGAGGTGTAGGTGAACTTACAATAAACTTCTTGGAATTCTATGTCTTTTTTTCCTAAAGTGAAATTCTTAGTTCTGCAACACTGCCGAAGACCTCAGTGTGGCTTCTGGCCTTTGTGCTGGCTGTGTCCCTAATGGACCTGTTCACAGCACACTCGTTAAAAATAGTAGTGCAGCTGACAGTTTTTAAACCCCGAATGTGGTTTACTATTCTGCTCTTCCCATATAACCTTATGGTTTCTTTGAGTAGGGGTTGTGAAGTCTGGTTGTACATTCGAATCCCTGGGGCGCTTTGGAAAAGGCCTCTGCTATTAACTAGCTGTGTGCCCTGGGACCATGATTTCACCTCTCTGAACTTTAGTATCCTCTTCTTAAAACAAAGACAATGATACCGTGCTCCCAGGGCTTTTGGGGGAAGAAAAAAGGGAAATTGGTGGAGGACTTAGCCCCATCCACGGTGCACGACTGTGAATACTGTAGTGTAAGCGCTCCCCCAGCATAAGCTACTGCTGTGCGGTAGTAGAAACAATCAAAGCCTCCCCCAGCCCCAGAGTAGGTGCCTCCTCCTAGCAGCTCAGCTCTGGGTTGCGAGTAAGAGTTAGTGAATCTGGTTCTACATCCAGGAGGCTGAAGGCAATAAACAGGACTCACAAACACAGTGGGGCAGGCGCGACGTCCAGATGGGAGTCCCCGTTTCGCGGCTGTAGCAGGTCAGAAGAGAACTCCCTTCAAGCACAAAACCAGGGTTGCAGGTGTACTGGATGGTGGTCCCCACCAGCAGCACGGGATCGGAAATTAAGCGGGTAGAGTGGTCCACCTCTCCAGGGTCGGTGCAGTACATGACTACAGGAAATGAAATCAGACCGACGTGGGGTCAGAGTTCTCAACCATCAGAGGTTTGCTCAGAATTACAGGCTCATCTAGGAAGTTTTCTGACTCAGTTCTTTCCCCTTTTGGAAGAAAATTAAAGATGGCTGGAGACTAGACCAGTAGGAAAGAGACTTGAATTTAATTTCTCTTTCAGGAATTTCCCCAGAGAATTTGCATCAGGGACCAATGGTCTATGTAAAAAAAGGTTGTATATCCCAGCATTAGGCAGGAAAAGTTTAAAAAATCTAAAAAAAAGGAAACAAGAAAATTCTTTAACAATGACTTCTTTAACAAAGGAGAGTTCAATATAATGGAACAGCCATTCCACATAACCCTGAGCGCGTGCTAAATGCTGGCCAAGTGGAGTGGCCTGGCTGCTGCTTTAGCGGTGCTAGAATATAGTAAAACAAGCATCTATTACTTTTTAATTAAGAAATCAATACAGGTAAAGGGAAAGCGATAAACCAATTAAAGAGGAATAAAGTGGACAACATGTGTGATATGCAAAGGTGTCCATATTTATAAGTTGGGAACAAAAGCAGCTGCAGGAAGCTTGTAACAACAACCCCCTCTGGGGTCAACTATCTCTGCAGCTATTTCTGTGTGTATATTTGTTAATTTACATGCACACACACATACATACATGTATATACAGGACACGCACACACAATTGGAACAATATCGAATAAACTTTCGACAGTGGTATCATTTCCAGACAGTAAGTTCATCAAAGATTTTTCACATTCTACTTCATAATTTTACTAATGCTTATGGACATCCAGTAACCACTGTTACTAAGGTAATTTTAAGAAATGTTTATATACGGCTTTTAACATCCAGAGAGTAGTTTAACCCATGAAAGGGGTAAACAACGTCTGGCGACTTCGAGGGGAGGCCCCTGGTTCCCAGGAGTTCTGCTGATCTCATCTCAGCAGAAGAGAACGTGAACAGAGGCAGAATTGTGGGTCTCTTCTGCTGCGGACGGAGAGCGCCTGAAGGTCCCAGTGTGAGAACATGAACACTCCCACACGGAAGGGGCCCAATGCAAACATAAAGCCTCCCATTTGGACAAAATTTCTATAGAGAGCTAGTTTCTGTCCTTTCTATGCAGTTAAAATGTTTAGATAATAATAATCACTTTAATGAGTTGGTGACGGATCTTGTTCCTCACTGTTTTTAATTTCTATCATCACACACACACACACACACACACACCCCTCTCCCTACATACTGTTGTAGGACACCTAGAACTGTTTATGGAGTCATTCTTTGTTTTGTTGAGACAGAATCTCAGTTTGTCACCCTAGGTAGAGTGCCATGGTGTCACAACTCACAGCAACCTCCAACTCTTGGGATCAAGTGATTCTCTTGCTTCAGCCTGCCAAGTAGCTGGGACTACAGGTGCCTGCCACAATGCCCAGTTTTTGTAGAGAGTGGGTCTCACTCTTGCTCAGGCTGGTCTCGAACCCCTAAGCTCAGGCAATCTACCCGCCTCGGCCTCTCAGAGTGCTAGGATACAGGCGCGAGCCACCACACTCAGTCTTATGTATTCAATTTTGTGGGACTTTGGTGAGACTTTCACATTTCCCACAATTGCAATTTTCTTGTATGCTGAAACATTCATTATAGAAATTGTAGGTAACCCCCCACTACCACCCCTTCCCTGACACCCTCTTTCTCTGCTAATACTTAATATTTTTTTACTGTGCAACTGGTGATTCAAGTCACATGGAGTAGGTAGTTCCATCAAAGTATCCCCAAGGATTCCCAACCAGAGGGTTGAGGATGAGAGATTCATTTAGGTGATAAGGAGGGTGTCCAACCAGTTTTTTTTTTCTCCTCCGTGGCATCTTGGAAGAAGAGGAGTTGTCTTGGGCCACACATCAAATACACAAACACTAATGAAAGCTGATTAGCAAAAAAAAAAAAAAAAAAAAAGAAAGAAAAAAATCCAAACAAAGAGGGAGAGAGCGATCCATGCATATTTCTTGTGCTATTGGGCACCACAGATTAAAAAAAGGTCCTCACAAAATCAGCAGGCCACAGGATGGACACCCCTGATAAGAGGTGGGAAGCCAGGGGTCGAGGCCACTTACAAATTTAGCTCGTCCCTCTGCCAGTAAGGCATCAGTGTAAAAACCAAAAAGACTTCCTTTTTATACCCCTTTTCAAGACACTAAACTCTGTTCTTGCCATATGACTGGGTCATGCTCTTGGGGAGAACAGAAACAGTCAGCAGGCAGAAGGGATCAGGAGAGCAAGAAAATGCAGTCTGATGGAAAGACTTTCTGTAAAGGTTTAGAGCTGGGGCTCCAGGGCCTATTTAGGCTTATTTTACTTAGCACCTACAGGTCTTTTAAGATCTGAATTGAATTTTTCTTTTTCTTCTTCTTTTATTTTTAACCCAGGCTACACACACTCCCATTCTCCACAGTCCACACTACTCCCTATTGTCTGTCACTCACCTTGTTTCACTCCTTTACATTATCTGCCAGGCTTCTGAAGGCACTTGAGTCTGAGATCCCACTGAGGGCTACAAAATGACATTTTGGAACAAAACCAATGAATTGGAAGGGCGGGGGATAGGCCACTATATTCACACAAAAGGTAGCTCTGGGAGGGATTTGCCACTCAGTGCCCTAGCGAGAGGAGACAAGACTACTCTTACTTTTCTCACAGAATGGGGGGTCACTGCTCCAGCTGAGGTCCCACTGGCAGGTGAGGGTGTCACTTCCCACGATGTCATAGCCGGGGTCACACTGGTAGGTGATTCTGGCTCCCCTCACAAGGTCCATGTGAGATGTGGTTTTCCAACCGTTCTGGATCTCCGGCAAATCTGAGCAGGAGTCATTCCTTGACACCTCTTTAAAACAAAAACATAAACCTTAGATGGGGAGGTGGCCTTTTTAGGGGGTATCCTTTTATGAATAGAAGAAAGAAGAGAAAATAGAAGAAAAGGCTTCAGAAATAAGTAACACACTTCAGAAATTCCTTAAATGGCAAGGACTCTTCCATAGTAAGGTTTTACAAGTTACCTCTCTCAATGGGCCACTGAACTTAGTGAACATTCTCTCAGTGTAAAAGAAAACCCCAATTTAGTTCTGAGAGTAAGGCAGAATCCTTGCTTTGCCACTTATTAGCAGCATAACCAGGAAACAGTGACTTCTTGTCCCTGTGACACAGTTTCCTCACCCATCATGAGAGAATTATTCACAACCATATCTGTATATATTACTAACTCGCCAAACCTATGGGAACAGGTTCCCCCACTAACTCTCATCCCTTGAAATTCACATTATTGCAAAACCGACCCTGTGCCATCACACACGTGGAGGGCTCCCTGCTTGCTCTCTCTTGGGTCACTTACCTGGGGGAAGCCACTGCCATGTTGTAAGGAAGCTCAAGCAGCCCTCTGGAGAGCTCCACGTAGAGAGAAACTGAGACTGCCTGTCAACAATTGGCATTGATTTGCTAGCCACATGTGTCAACCATTTGGAAGTGGATCACTCAGAGCCTGTCAAGCCAGGTGACTGCTGCCCTGCTTGACATCTGACACAAGCTCATGACTGATCCCAGGACAGACCCATTCTGCTCACACTGCTCCTAAATTCCTGACTCACAAAAACTGTGAGCTAAGAAATGCTTATGAGCTGATTTGGGATGTAATATGTTACACAGCAATAGATTAATATATTACACAGCAGTAGATAATGCACTCAGTCCCATCCTGAGAATATCTGTAAATCTATGAGTTTGGTGAGTTAGTAATACATACATTTGAAATACACATTAAGATAAATAATGGACTATTAAAACATAAAAAATCGTTGGTCTATTCCTCACATGAAATTGCTTATTATCAATGAACATTTACCATACTCCAGAAAATGCTACCCAGGGTCTTTCTCTGGAATAATTGTTTCCCTCCTACAAACTCTTGTTACTAAGGTAGCAATCCAAAGCCTGCTATTATTATTCTTGCTTCAAAGTGCCCACTGCACAGATTTGGAGAAGAGAGCTAATTATGTTGTATAATTAATTTGCAGTTCTTATGTGCTTCTGGGGAAAGCAAAGCACCTCCATTGTCTGCAGGAAAATCATTTTGAGAAGCGAGCAATGGCTTTTCCCGGGATTTCATCATGATTTTATTTGGGGAAAGGCGATCTCATGGGTGTCTGCAAGAAGAAGGGGCAGGGAAATGGCTTCCAGAATTGTTTGGTGGGGAACAGGAGCCTCTATTTTTAGGCCTTTGAAAAAAAATCAGCCAAGCTCTGGATTTGGGACGCAGCTGCAAATGCACAAACTATGGATGAAAGGGGGAAAATAGGAGCAGACATTAGGGATGTGGTCCGCCTTGTGCCAAATGCTTTGAGACGAGAAAGGTTTGCTTGTCTGACTTTTCAGTACGAGCCACCATTGCCCGCACACTCCCGCAGGGCCTCCTGTCTCCTTTGTGGAGCTCACGCATTTGCAATTACTCAGTTGCCGCCACCACGTAGCAGAGCCTGGACTTCATTCTTGTTCTCACTGTTCACCAACTGGGTGGCCTTGGCTAAGTCACTTAACCTTCCTTTTCTTCAGTTCCCAGACTGCACCCCAGGGACACTGATTCAGGAATTTGCATTTTTACGAAGTATCCTAAGTGGAGGTTCTGGAATTATCTGTCCCCATAGGCCTTCGCTAACTTGAACGAGAAAACTGTCTGAGGAGTTGGGGCACTTCTCTTCTGCTCCTCTTTCTTTCTGAAGAATACAATGTGACTCCAGTCACGACAGTTAACTGCTCTAAGCCTTATTGTCCTCATCTGCGGAGTAGGATCAAGAATCCTTCTGTCCCAAAGGCCAATGTGAAAGTGGGATATGGCAGTGTTGCTGAGTTATATGGATTCACTGATTTGACTAAGGTTTTGACACTGGGAATACAGGCATCTGAAGTCAAGAGTTTAGTCTCTGAGCCAAGATTAGCACCAAAGCCCAAAGTTTGGCAAAAGTAAATGCCTGAATGCACTGAGTATGCACCACCATCTCCCAGTTTCATGCTCATAACAGACATCACTAATCAATCACAGCCTTCTTATTCTTTGATTCCAACTGAAACCCCACAGTCCTTCTCAGTATAGCACTCTCAGGAGCCCCTGTTATTTTATTTAAACGTATTTATTATCCTAGGATTAGAGGAATAAACACATAGCAAGTGACTAATACCTCTTCAAAAAGCATTGCTTACCCACCTCTGTTTTTTAATCACTTCCCTCCCATGCGCATGGTCACAGACACTGGGTAAAGAACAGAAAGCAGTGAGGAGGATGGGTCTTTGCCTCTCTTTGTAAAAAAGGAGAATTCCAGGAGGTCCGAACCACATAGGGCATACAGTCTTCCCTGGAAGGCTCTGACTGCAAGAATAGCAGGTACGTCTTGGCCACCTTCCTGAGCTGGATCTAGGCTTCTACATCAGTCTGGAAGCCTCAGAATTCTCTAGATGACCACAGAAACCCCTGATCCTACCATTTGATCCCTCCGCTGAGTGGGAGTTGCATTCGATGTTGTCTATTAATGGGACTGCCTTTCTTAGTCTCACTGGTCAGGCTCAAGGGCAGGGATGATATCCTAGTCACCCCTGATTCTGGTGCCTAGAGCACAGTCTTGCAAATAGGAGGTGCCATAAGATTTTTATGAACCAAATTCTCTGGAAAACAGAGATAATGCATTTAAAGGTGAAATTAAGTTATGCATGTAGAAGTGTTTGCCACCTGTAGCTTGTTACATAAATCTAAGTTTCAAGTTCAATTAACGAGAACACTTTCTCCTCAAGATGTTGCAGAACATTGGCCAGACTTTATGGTCAGCCTTGATCAGCTTTGGTTGGACACAGTCAGATTTTTCCCATGGGGCTGAAAAGCAGTTATGGAAGACTGACTTTGGCCCCAGTGGAGACAAATGAGCAAAACGACGACCTCAGCTTTCAGTTGGGACAGAGGGGAAATCCAAGGAGAGAGGTTGAAGCCAGGGCGACAGAAACTCTCCTCCCAAAGGCAACCAACTCTGGGGGGTACTTCGCCTGCACAGCCAATAGGAGTCATCCCCGGGCATCTAGTGCAATGCCCAGTAAAGAATGGAGAACGTAAAGAGTAGTAGCAATAACATTCTGAAAATATTAGCAGCACAATCAAAGGGAAAAAGGCCCCTGAGAAACATAAAAAAGGAGATCAATACTTGGGTTAGCCTCTCTGAGAGGTGGACATGTAGCAGCCAGGGATGAAAAATGTTTGCCAGCTGGAGATAAAAAAATGTAAGGAAGGTGTTTTAGCATGCACCAGGCTTGTTGAGACAGCCAATGGTCTGGGGGAGGGTGGCTTGTATTTTAGACACAATTTATATTAGATAGAGATGGGCAATTCTTCAAGCGAAGGGGATGAAAGAAGCAAAGACATGGAGTCTTGCTGCAGCCAGAGGGTCTTTGGTGGTGATGGTGGCGGAGGGCTTGGTAGGATGAGTCCTCCTTGTCACTGCTCCATCCTGGAGGTCGAGATGCCAGCCTAGTTTCTGGGAAGTGTAAGCTCATCCCTGAATTGCTGATTGAATCCTGCTTGAATTCCTGAGACTATCCCTTGCCCGTTTCTCCCAGCTTCTCTGCTGCTGCCAAGAATCTTGGGGGTGAAGATAAATTTGCAGCTGGAAATGAGGAAGCCCAGGGATGGGCACTGCTCTGCCCATGATGAGCAACCCCTCATCCTTGCTGGTACAGAGCTGCTTCTGCTGTGACATGACAGGGCTGCACCAGAGGCTACGAGTTTGTTGGGTCCCAGTCTTCCGACTCCTAGGGATGTTGGCAGCGTGGACTAGGGTGGTGTGGCCACTAATGAATGAAGGAGAGTTACAGGCGGGGAAAGAGAAGGGAAGGGTGAGAGTGGATGAAGCCACCAGGAGAGGGTATTGCAGAGTGTGAACTTAGCTTCGGATATAATAGCAGGGTTTTTTTTTTGCAGTTTTTGGCTGTGGCTGGGTTTGAACCTGCCACCTCTGGCATATGAGGCCAGCGTCCTACTCCGTTGAGCCACAGGCGCTGCCCTTGTTTTGTTTTAACATGAGCAGGAGAGAAAGGCTTGACAGCCATATTAAGTATCAAAAAAGGTATTTCTCGCATCTGTAGACCCTAAAGTACATGAAGTGGGAGCTGTTATTATTATTATTTTTTTCTTGTAGAGACAGAGTCCCACTTTATCACCCTCGGTAGACTGCCATGGGTCACACAGTTCACAGCAACCTCCAACTCTTGGGCTTAGGTGATTCCCTTGCTTCAGCCTCCTGAGTAGCTGGGACTACAGGCTATTTTTTTTTTGCAGTTTGGAGAGTTTTTAATAGTTTTTTTACAGTTTTTTTGCAGTTGCAGTTTGGCCGGGGCCGGGTTCAAACCTGCCACCCTCAGCGTATGGGGCCGGCACCCTACCCACTGAACCACAGGCACTGCCCCGGAGCTGTTATTTATTTTTATTTTTATTTTTTTTGAGACAAAGCCTCAAGCTGTCACCCTGGATAGAGTGCTGTGGCATCACAGCTCACAGCAACCTCCAACTCCTGGGCTCAAGCGAGTCTCTTGCTTCTGCCTCCCAAGTAGCTGGGACTACAGGCGCTCGCCACAACGCCCGACCATTTTTTGGTTGCAGCCATCATTGTTGTCTGGCGGGCCTGGGCTGGATTGGAACCCGCCAACTCAGGTGTACGTGGCTGGCACCTTAGCCCGTTGAGCCACAGGCACCGAGCCGGAGCTGTTATTTTTTGATGGGGCTTCTTCAGGAAAAGAAGTCTTCAGAGGAGAACCAAGCTTCTGTTCAGGCAAGAAGGTAAAGAAATGCTTTGGGAAGCTGCCCATGACAGGAGAGTGTGTTGATGATGATATAAATCTCAGCTCACGGCAAATGGCACCTGATGAACCTTACGGTTAGGAGGCCTCATCTACTAAGTCCTGATTTCATCCTTATGGAGTAGGTCTTACTATTCCCATTTTACAGATGGCACAAAAAAGGCACAGAGACATTCCCTGACTGACCCAAGGTCACACACAGCCCTTGGTGACAGTGCTGGGACTCAAACCCTGATCCGCCTAACTAGTCACTAGTACCAAGGGAGAGACCTGACTTACTTAAGTGCACTTTGTAAAGAATGTGCAACAGACTATTAAACTGAACTTCCTTTGTGGTCCTGGAATTCACCAGACGTCCCCTAAGCTAAGAACCAGATGGTAGGTGCTGAATGTTCCCACTTTCTAAAGAGAGATACTTAAAACTACATATATTAACTGCACTGAAACATGAAAAGACCTCTGTAGCACAAAACCTTCAAGCAGATGTGTCTGAAGGGAATCATCTTAACCCACATCTAAGCAGGAAAAAGCAAATTTAGTAGATGAGACACTTACCAATGTAGTTCATGATAAATCCCTGGCCCTTTCCAAAGATGAGGCCAGCGGGGTCCGAGTGGAACTGGATGGTTAGGTCTGGTGTGGAGGAGTACAGCTTCTGGGGGCCACTATTCCCAAGGTACTGCCCCAAGATGTGAGGCGTGACCTCATCGCCGTCATAGATGGTTAAGATGTCACTGTTGCTCAGGTTCAAGCTTGAAGGGCAGGGAGAAGCACAGGGGTCACACGAAACAAATATGGACATTCAATAAGCCTTTGATTACTTTTTTCAGACAACACATAATTTCTCTCTCTCTTTCTTCTTTCTTTCTTTCTTTCTTTCTTTCTTTCTTTCTTTCTTTCTTTCTTTCTTTCTTTCTTTCTTTCTTTCTTTCTTTCTTTCTTTCTTTCTTTCTTTCTTTCTGAGACAGAGGCTCACTTTGTCACCATTGGTACAGTGTCATGGCATCATAGCTCACAGCAACCTCAAATGCCTAGGCTAGAGTGATCCTCTTGCTTCAGCCTCCCAAGTAGCTGGGACTGCAGGTGCCCCCCCAACACTAGGCTATGTTTGGAGACGAGGTCTTGCCCTTGCTCTGGCTGGTCTCAAACCCCTGCGGTCAGGCCTCAGTCTAGGGTTGTAGGTGTGAGCTGCTGTGCCTGGCAACACACAATTTCTTAAGTCCCAGGCCTAACACATCGCTAGGAGTGAGGTAGGTTTAGACTATAAATGTGACCAGCACATGCTGTTCCCTCCTATACACGTGACACACAGGTCTGTGAATGAATTGGGTTTTGGAAGATACATTTATGACATGATCTTGCCTGCACAGGACCCAGTGCAAAGTCAGATACTGCACTGTAAGAAGAATCACCTTTGACGACCCCATTATCAACAACCATTTCTCAGGTGACAACACGTGTTGGGTTGTGACATGGGTCTTTCATTCTGCTTTGATGCAGAACTTGCTGACAGCTTGCTAATTATAACTCACCTTTTCATGTAAGGTGAAATGATCTTTTCATTTATCATGAGTTGACCTCAAAGTCAACTGAGTTTTCAGTTAAGAGGGGCAGAGGGTAGGACAGAGGTACTTTATTCATGAAATAAGCCCAAACCTGCTATCACTGTTCGAAGCATTAAAGAATGACACATTTTCAAAGATTTAAGTACAAGAAAGTACCTCGACACTAAATAATTGGGCCACAATGAACAGTTAATAATCTGGAAAGCACTTCAATATACCACAGAAATGCGGGCCGTCCTAGGCGTGCTGGATGAAATTGATCTAATTGAAAGAATGCCAGGTAGTTCAGCTTTGGCCGCGTCAGTCCCGGATAGATATTAACTCATGCTCTTTTCCTTTCTGTCTTCTTTCCCACCTCTGTCTTTCTCTCTACATCTGTCTCCTCTTCTTTGTCCTCCCTCCCTAACATTTTCTTCTGAGCACCTCTTGTGTGCCAGGCATTGTGTTGCACTCGGGAGAGTCACAGAGTAGTGATGAGCTAGATCTGTAAGCCAGGGATTGTGGCAGGAATTATGATCAAGGTAAGAGCAGAGAAGAGCTTCAAATTCAGATTGAGGACATCACGGATGCCTCCCTGGGGGAGGTGTTGCTTCTTGCTCTGAAGCCTTAAGAAAGAGTAGGAGAACCTTGAGGCAGGTAGCCATGCAGGGTTGGGGGTAGACTTGGGAGCTGCAGAGCTCCACAGGGACCACACTATGGCTTACAGAGCCACGCTCAGGATGTGATCTTGCTGGAGATGGAGAGACATAGACTGGTTTTAAGTGGGAGCAATTCATTGCCGGAGGAGAGGCAGTCCAGGAAACAGCCCTGAGCAAAGTTCCTGGAGCTGATGCAGGTTGACAGCAGCTCTCCCCACTGACAGCTTTATCCAAGGCCACGCTTGTCTGGGAGAGGGGATGAGGACTGCTTGCTAACCACGTCGGTGTTCCAAGTGGCATGAACAAAACACCAGAAACACCAGGGGTGCTATTGCAGGTTTGCTTCTGGGGGGCAGGGATTGCATTTCATTCACTCCAATACGTTCCCTCATGCCTCTCATGCTTCCTCATGTGAAGTTGCTCCAATGGGTGGCTTGAGGAGATTTTAGCTGCCTTCCCCACACAACCTTCATCAGCTTTCCCCAAACAGCCTCTCCTAACAACTGCTGTCTGCTTGCTCTGCTCACATGGCTTCAAGATAAAGCCCCCAGACTCCTCCTACCCCCTGCCAGTTTTCATCTAGACTGAAGCCTCCAAATCTCTGCTACGTTGAAATGCTCGAGTTGCCACCTGCCTTCTCTTGCACATAGCAGGTGCTCAACAAATGCTATAATATAAAAGAGGCTGCCCGAGAGTCCATTTGACAGCAGAAACACTGGGGTTGATGTCAGCTCTTAACCTATGTGAGGGAAGAGCCGCTGTAGCTCTGCGTACCATGAGAGCATCAACCGTGGGTGAAATCCTCGGATTAGGCTGGTGTGAAACATGGTGGAGGGCAGGTATTTATTCCGTCAAGCTGACGTCACAGCTGGTCTGCTGGCATCAGTGGGTTCCAGGCCGTGTGCAACTTGGCTTTATTCTATCATTCATTTCAGTGATCTAAATGTGGCAGAAGCATCTTCAAGGGTGCAAATAGTTTGGTTTAAAAACTGTACCACATCTTTGCTTTCTGCACAACGGCAAGGAGCAATGCAGTGGAAAGAGCATGCTGTCTGGGAAATCAGGGAGGTTTGGTTCTCCTCTTTGTCACTTTCACAGAAGGCATGCAGCTTTGCGGATTTTTTTCTGCTTGTGAATTGAGCTCAATGTTTCTAGTCCATGTCCTGAGCTTTGGGAATGAGGGAAGGCATCCACAGAGTTTGGAATCAAATTCCAGGCCCACCATTAGAATCAGCAAGTCTGGATTGTTTGGATGTTATGTTGCTGTGTTCCAATTTTATTATGTCATGATGATGGTGGCCATTGCATCATCACCCTCACCCTCACCATCACCCTAACATCACTCACCATCTTCACCCTTCCCTCTTTGCATCTGTTTATGCTAAATGATGTTGTTTCCAGCAAGAGGCAGTTTGTCCCCCATAAGACATTTACTATGTCTGGAGACACGATTGTCCCAACTAAGTGGGTTCCACTGCTGAGTAGAAGCCAGGGCTGTTGTGAAACATCCCGCGTGTATAAGACAGCCCCCATTCCAAAGAAATATCTAGTCCAAAATGTCACTAGTGCTGAGGGCGAGAGACCCTGACTTATGTAAATGCACTTCGTAAAGAATGTGCACCAGACTGTTAAACTCAGCTTTCTTTGTGGTCCTGGAATTCACCAGAAGTCCCTTAAGCTGAGAACCAGACAGCAGGTGCTGAACGTTCCCACTTTCTAAAGGGAGATACTTGGCTGCTGGTTGAGATTAGATTCTCCAGAAGCAGAGCCCAAGCAAAGCTGGAAGTGTTTGGTTGTCTGGGAGGCTGTCCCGGGCAGCGCTGGTGGGGAAGTGAAACAGGAGGACAGAGAGAAGGAGTTGACAGGTGCGCATGGGATGTGGTCCTGCAGGAACCTTCAGAGAGAGTGCAGAACGCCGCTGGAGGAATTATCCGCCAACTTCTATCCCATATTGGCTGAGGGCTGTTCCCAGGTATACTGAATCTCTGGCTTGCCCATGTGGCACCACAGAAAGGCTTCAGGTGGGAGGTGGCAGGGGCTTGCTGCAGGAAGTCATCGTGGGCACATGGGTCCAGCGCTGCAGGCCTTGGAGAGGGTACCAATGGCAACATCTTCTTCCGTGGTCTAGCTCTTCCAGTTTGAGCCCTTCCTCCAGCACATATGAGAGAAGGAAATGAATCCACTGGGCCTTTGAAGAGGCTGGCGGGAAGGCTGCCTGGGCAGGGGAGTTGTCACCGTGGGATACGATAGGGAGGAGGGAAGAAAGCATCTCCTGTTCACTGCAGCCCCAAGGTGGAGAGCTTCAGGGGACCTCCTGGTGACCTGGAGGTGTCTTTCTCTTGAAGCTCAGGGAAGAGAGGCTGGATTTGATGCTCACCAGGAGAAGAGTAACAATAAAATCCAACTGGGCCTGCCTACTTTCCTGGGGGCAGATGAAAGAGGGAAAAACAGGGTCTTGAGAGGGACCCTGACTTCCCATGACTGATGAGGTTGGGGAAAAATCGACTTTTCCCTCCAGGGAGCAGCTGACAATAGGTCCCCTGAGGGCTCAACTACAACTTGAACTTTGCCTTAGAAGTGAGAACAATGCCACCTAAAAATTTGTACCTGCATATTGATTTGAAATTAAAAAGAAAAAAAAAGAATTTTGCTGATAGAAATGCATCAAAGGGGGAAAGTCAGGAGCAGACAGGCTCTGGAGACTTTGCCCTCACTGAGTGGTCTGTCAAAGGGCCCCCCCCAGCATTCTATATATTCTATAACATGACAGTGCAGTCGACTGAGGCTCCCCTGTCCTTTTCCTGTGAGAAAGAAGCAGCCCCCTTGTCCTTTTTCACTGCAAAATTCCCAGCCAAGGGAGCCCCAAGGAAAAGGTGAAGTTTCAAATGAATAATGCTTAGAGTTATGTGATTATTAGACTGAACTGCACGTCTTATGACCAGAAGACCCATGAAAATGCAGCTTTCACCCTGAGAAGAAAAATGACAGAGAACACGCCTGAAGGGGCTTTGGGAGAATGAATAAAGTTACTCTCTGCTGCATCCTTCTGAAGCTGCCCTTTGGACAGACTGGTTCCAATTATATATACACACAGATACTGGCAGTTTGGTCCCCTCCCCAATGCAAGAGGCCCCTGCATCTTTGCTCATCCTCGTGTTTACTGAACGTATTCGGCATCCCAGCATCGGACCATTCTAAGCAGCTCAGACGGAAATGTGGAGAACTGACTGACCACAGGGAGATTGGCCACAGGGCAGATCGGGTTTTCTGCTGAGGTCTGAATTGAGATGTCAGCCACGTACAATCCAGGGAGGCGCTGAAAAATCGGGATGTCAGTGTGACTTCAGGACCAAGGGGAAATGGAGCGGGGGTGTCAGGCAGGCAGTTTGGTCTAACTGGGATCCCCTTAGGGAGGATTCCACAGGACAAGAGAGCTTCCCAAGGCCACACCCTGCCTGCTCCGGCCTGTCTCAGCTTTCCACCGGGACCGGGTATGGGTTCTCGGCAGGACCCCAGTTTCCGAGTCTCCCTCTACAATCCCCCTTTCTCCTTGGTCACCATCTGTGGCTTTGTTCAGATCACTGCCATCTTTCACTTGGAGCCCCAAGCCCTCCTCCTCTCTGCAGCCGGGTCAAACCTTCCAGAACATAAATCTGATCCCTTCATTCAGCAAATGAATGGAGAAGTAAACTGTGGCCCACCTATGTCATGGAACATTATGCAGCCATGAAAAGGAACAAAGGACTCATGTATGTGAATCCCCCAAAGATGCTCAGTGGAAGAAGCCAGACCCTAAAGGTCACGACAACATTGTAGAATTCTTTCCATTTATAGAAAATATCCAGAATAGGCAAATCCTTACAGACGGACGCAGACTGGTGCTTGCCGGGCTGGAGGGAGAGGGGACTGGAGAATGAATTCTTAATAGGTGTCGAGGTTCTTTTGGGCTGATGCAAATGTTTGGGAACTAGATAGAGGTGCTGGTCATTCACCCCATTGTGAATGTACTAATGTATATAATGTATATGTTAAATTGTATGCCGTGTGAAATTCACCTCAATTTATAGAAACCAACTATCACCGCCTCATCTTAGTGTAGAATGCAAACTTTTAATCCCAGTTTCGAGGCTCTGTACGTTTCTCTTCTGCAGCCCCTTCCCTCCCTGTAGCCTCAATCTCTGGCTGTCCCTTCTAAGCCAATATTTTACCACCAGCCAGTCTGCATTACTCGTCAACCTCTCCAAAGCATTGTCCACCTCTGCGGCTTTCCTTCTAGCCTTCCTTTCACCTTGAATGGCTTCCTTAGCCTTTTTTCTCTAGATCTGAGTAATTCCTGCCACCCATTAGTCTTGGTCTTCCAGGATTTGCTCACATGTAGAGGCCCCCTGATGTTTCCTCCGCGTCTTGGCTGCACTCACCCCATCTGAGCTCCCCCCTCACAAGGAGCTCAGCATCCGGTGTTCCAACGGTGTGGGGACACGTCTGCATGAGGCCAGGAGCTCCCTGTGCACCCCCACCCCATCTGTGTCCCCAGCACTTGGCAGTCTTCTAAGTGTGTGCCTGGTGAATCAGTGCCAGCCCATGGCAGGTGGCTGGCTCTCAGCCTCAGCTCCCAAGCAGAGTGGATGGGGCCCTGACCCCACTGGACTCTTACCTGGTCCAGCCTTGGGAGGGGGACTTGGCTCATCCAGGGCCCTGGCTACTTTCAGCACTTACTCTTGAGGGGTAAGTTGGAAACCTCAGCACTGTCGCGTGCCTATCCCAGAGGATTTCTGCCCACCTGCCTCCAGGGCTCCTGTTGCCCATCCCCTCCACTCTTAGACAGAAAGGCCACCAGGGTCAAGTCTGATACCACCTGACAGCCCTGCATGCCTGAGAGGACAGTCCAGGGCCAGTCCACCCCATTGTCCAGCTGGGCTCCAGCCTCCTCTCCTCCCCATGTCGGTCTTGCTCTGGGCACCCCCCACATCCCCTGAGTCGCCATTAGTGGGCGTGCTACCCAGGGCTTCTCCATCTGGCTGCCTCTGTCATCTCTTGCTTTTCCCCGGCCAGTAAAAACTCTGATCTCATCAGATATCTGAGAAAGGATTTCCTGGGACCCATCTCTAGCTTTTGAATAACAACAGTGCTGCCTACTATGTATTAAGCATTCAAACAGTTCTACAAGCTAAGACTTATGATTATCTCCACCTCACAGATTAAAAAACTGAGGCTCAACCAGGAGAAACCACTCATCCAAGGTCACATAAGAATCAAACCCAAGACTCAGACCTTAGGTCTGAGCCATCACTTCCGAAGTCCTGTGAAAGCCACTTAAGCATGTCTCCAAGAAGCCTGTCTAGGCTCGGTCCTGCATTAGAAATACGAACAAAACACTGCAAATAAAACCGACAGGGTGAGAACGCCACGTAGTATTGTCTTCCCAAACCTGGTGTGCCTTGTGTTCTTACGACATCACTGCTAACATTAATTTGATTTTACCTGTTATTTCTAACTCTTTTTTTCCCTGCCGAGATAATAATTATTCTCTGTACAGCTCTTTGTTTCCTTTTCTAATTTTTAATTAAAAAAAACTTATATATATATTTGATAATTTTATTAAATCATACTTGTGTACATTGGTGCAATCATGGGGCACAATGTGCTGACTTCATATACAATCAGAAATATTTTGATTGTACTGTTAGAGATAGCCTTCATGGCATTTTCTTAATCAATTGAAATGTAATAATTGTACATACTTACGGGGTACAAAGCGGTATTTTGATACGTGGCTACAAAGTGCAATGATCAATTCTATCACCTCAAATAGTTATCATTTCTTTGTGCTAGGAACATTCAAAATCTTCTCTTTCAACTGCTTGGAAATGTCCAACAAATTATTGTTACCACCCAGTACCAAAGAATTCTAGAACTGAGTCGTCTTATCTGGCTGTCATTTTGTGTTACAGACTGCCTGTTTTAAAACCATCTTGTCTCTTAAACATTGTACATTTCTCAGCAACATGTTTATTTCATTTTGTTTTTTTGTTATTATTGATCATGTGCAGCAGAGTCTGCAATGAAATCAGTGTTAAACTTGTTACTCAGTCTGGGTGGCTTTATTTTGGTAGATAAGAGATTTCTGTAATGGTTTTTGAAATATTAGAAAGAGTTGGAGAAAGATAAATAAGAAAGAAATTGCAGTGGCTGCCTCTAGGGAGGGGAGCCCACCAGGGGGCTGTTTCCTAGGGAAAGGTGGGAAACAATTTTCACAGTAGACCCTTTTGTACCTTTGCATTTTGAATCATGTGAATGTATTGCCTCTTCAAAAAGGATAAAAACAGCCTAAAGGACTCTCATTATTGCTTTCACTGGGGTCTAGAGAGTGGAAGAGGTGAGAATAGAATGCAAATTAGAATTTGACGCATGTCAGCACGCTTCACTGGTGAGGTAATTCTTATCCTCACCAGCAGAGGGCAGTGTATACCTAAGCGGAGTATCAGGCCCTGCCGCCTCCTCCTAAGTGCCCCCTTTCCCGGCCCCACAAGCAGGTGATCCCCGCCTTACTCCAAATCCAAACCATCAGGATGTGAGGAGATGATAGTGGGTGAAGTCTGTAACTATTGAGCAGGAGTCAAATTTTACAGAGGGTGGAGAAAGAAATGATGAGCAAACTACCTTACTTTTCTTTACTTCTTTCCAAACAGACATTTGACCCTTGGTTAGAAATCTTACCTTTAAAAGTCTTCCTCACCAGACACGGTGTCTGAGCCTATAATTTTAGCTCTCTGGCAAGCCAAAGAGGAAGGATCACTTGAGGTCAGGAGTTTGAGCCCAGCCTCAGCAAGAGGGAGACCCATCTTTACTAAAAATAGAAAAATTACCAGGGTGCCTGTAGTCCCAGCTACTGGGGAGGCTGAGGCAGGAGGATCACCTGAACCCAGGAGTTTGAGGTTGCTGTTATCTATGCTGATGCCACAGCCCTCTAGCCTGGACGACAGAGTGAGACTCTGTCTAAAAAAGATAAAGGCTTCCTCTAGTGATAGTCACAAGATAATTTTAGGCAGACAAACATTTTAAAATGTCTAATGCTTATATGTTTCTTTAAATGAGGATTAGAAAAATATATAAATGTAAGGTTTTGCACATCAAATTCTAATTTCATGGGCATTATTTGCTTAGAGTAAGCTAAGTGAAAAAGGAGAGCCAATTTACAGGGGGATTTTAGGAGGAACAACAACAAAGGTGAAGTAGCTGATAACAGAATGGGACCAGGGAAATAGCAACACTTTAGCCCACAAAATAAAGTCTGCTTCCTTCCAGGAGGTCCGCAGCTGGGCCCTAACCCACCCTTTGCTGTCTCAAACGTCCAGTACACCAGACCCCTGGAGGCCCCCAGACCTGCCTCCACGTTCCGTGCCTTAGTCCACGTGGGTCCTTCTACCTAGAAAGACCTGCCCTTTCTTCTCTGCTGGACATCTTACTAATTCTGCAAGGTTTTCCTCTGTGCTCTGTGCTCCAGCCTGTGTTTACAGCTATCTAATAATCAGCCAAGGGTTTCGTAAGACTCACCCCATGTTAAGAGCTGTTTAAGCACTTTACCTGTACCATCTCATCTTATTCTGAGACTAACATTATAAACAAGAGGTGTGGACGCCCATTTCACAGACAAGCAAACTGATGCACTCAGAGGCAAAGAAACATACTCAAGCTCAAACAGCGAGTCAAACAGGACAGCCAGAATCCAAATGTATGTTGTTGGAAGACAGAACGTGAGTAATAAAATCACCAAACTCCACCTGTCTGTGTTGGCTCTCTGAAGATATATGCTCTCCACCCCCCCGCCCCGATCTCTGGAGCCTACACAGAGGTTGGCCCAGGTGAAATAAATGTTATTTAAATGAATGGATTGAAGTGAATTTATTTCCATTTCCCAGATGAGGAAGCTGAGGCTCAAGGACTTAAATGACTTTTCCTAAGAAAACACTACTTTGCACTAAAGCCAGGATCTCCATGGGACAGTAGAGATAATGATTAAATAAACCCTAGGATATAAAAAAGGGGGACAAGAGAACCAAAACTGATAAATGCAGTTGTGGGTACAATACAATTACATTTATAGTTTTTTCCTTGAACAAGAAAAACCTGTTTAGAGTTTCTACATATCAATTCTCTCATCTGATTCCCTCTACCCCCCAGTGCGGTGGTCAGAGGAAATGCTATTAATCCAATTTTAAGGAGTAGTGAAGGTCCAAGACACCAAGGCCCCCAAAGGTCCAGACACCAAGGCCCCTTGCCCCTTCACGATGCCACACAGGTGGCACCAGGCACTTCTCAGCACCATGGAATTGCCAAGGGGCCCTTTGGCCCAGTGCTAATTTGGTTTCAATTAAATTTGATAAAATGGCAGAAAGGACAAGAAACCATGTCAGCTCCAGGGAGGGCATAGAACCAATCTCTTTGGTTCCCTAAAAGGAAAATATAAAAAATGAACAGTTGTTTAGTTTCCTTCCTTATTCTTTCCTGCCTCTCTCCCAAGTACCCCCTGCCCAGTGGTTCTCAGCACTGGCCGTGGGTCAGACTCTCTGGGGATGTTTAAAACCTGCTCTCCACACCAGTCAGGCCCTTGGAAACTCAGGGCATTGGAGGAGGCTCCGCTGGGCAGCCCGGACCGAGGGACCCTGCTCAAAGTTGCAACCCGGAGGGGACCCGGTCTCAGTCCCAGTTTCAGAGAGACTGTTTCCCACGGCCTTTTTCCTTTTCTTCTTTTCTCCACCATTCCCCTCTCTTCAACCTATTTTCCTCTTATTCCCAAAGGGAAGAGAGCTCTGGGCTGCTCAGGCTGATTGTCCTTTCCACATCCCTGGGCCAACCCCTCTCAGAGCTGACCTCAGGGAAACATGGTCAATGGGTGAGGCTGGATTTGCATGGAGTGGTGTGTTTGTGTGCTGTGTGGCCCTTACAGTGGTGTGTGTCCAGCATACTGTGTATTTGTGTGTGTGGTGTGTGGTGGCATGATGGGTGTGTGATGTGTGTCTCTGTGTGTGATTGGTGTGTATGTGTAGTGTGGTATGTCCGAGTGGTGTGTGTGGTGTGTGCCTGGTGTCTCTGCATGTGCCCACACACACGTGCATGTGTGCAGGGGGGGGCCCAGGGCTTTGAATTGCTGGAGGAAGATATTACAGGGCTTTTCCTAGCAGATGCCAACAGCTGCTGTTGTTTCTTGTCCTTCTACATCCTCGTTGTGACATGTGTCCTGAAGGCTCTGCATTGGTGCAGCTCATCTGAGCAGCCAAAACACTCCAATAAGCCCCACCTGGGGATCTGCCCCCACCTGGGGCGGGAACTCTGCTGGGAAACAATAAACCCTTGGAAAACGGGAGGGCTTGTCATGAGTTCTCCCTGGGAGCCCCCCGAGGGGTTTCTAGAGTCTTCTCTGGGCTTTGACTGTCACAGGACCACAGTCTGGGCCTCGGCCACAGTCCCTCAGCCTCCTGCCTGGCTCCCTACACCGCCATCCCACCCTCTGCCTTCTTGCTTGCGGGCGCCATTTCACCTTGGGTCTGACCAGGCTGCCTACCTGCTCACCTGCTCAGAACTCTTGAGAGAGGCTGCCCTCAGGACCAAGTCAGTTCTATTTTGTGAAGGAGGAATGAGTGGTCACAAGGGGCATGGTCTCAATATTAGACAGCCAGGTCTGAATCTGTGTCCCCCATTGGACGATCATTGTCCTCGACTGTAACATGGGAAACTAATACAGTAGAACCTCCATAGTTGACTATCTCCCTACACTGACCACCTCTACAAGTTGATAGATTTTCATAGACTGGACATGCACCACGAGTATGCAGTGGATCATGCTGACCGCCTCTGTATGTTGACCAGTTTGTTACAGTCCCTTCGGTGGTCAGCTTTCAGAAGTTCGATGGTAGTGTGAATCTCATAGGTTGTTTTGAGAATTAAATATGTTGCAAGAGGTAATGTGCTCAGAACAGAGTCTGGCTTGGGGTAAGGGCACGTTAGTAGTTTGGCACAACGGTAATCTGTGTGAGTTATCGTTATCGCCGGACCTCTGATAACTGAATGAAATATTAGCCATGTGGTGGGCCTGCAATAAACACTTGTTGGATAGTAGGTGCGCGAGCACAATATATGTCAGGGATTCATAAAACAAGCAGTTGTGGCTCCCCACGATATCAGGGCTAATTGCATCCGAATGCCTTGAACTTGTAGGTGTGCCTGAGTAAGGCAATGTCCCAGCTCAGACAGGGAGCAGTCCCCTTCTACAGCTGCTCTTGTAATCATCAAAGCTGAGAAGAGGTGGTGAGGAGGAAAACAGGCCTGTGTGGTGAAGGACCTATCTCCGGTGTTTGTGTTTCCAAGTTACCACCATGATCTCCTGCAAATTGTAGGGAAGGGGCAGGCAATCCATCAGTTGGGCTACCCGGAGAGCACCTGTGTAAGAATCATTCCCACAGTCCCACTTAAACGACAAGCTCAGAGGAATCAACCCTTGTGTGTGTGTATGTGTGTGATGGCATAAGGGAGCTCATGGGCCGTGGAAGGGATTAATCATCGTCATCACAGCTGCCAATTAAATTGTTGAGTGTGTGTATCAGGCCCTTGCTGAGTGCTTCTATTAATGGCTTTGTTTCATCCTCTCAAAAATTCTTAAGAGATGGGTGTCATTATTATTTTCATTAGGAAGACAAAAATCCGAGTTTCAGAGAAGTGAAGTGACTTACCAAGGTCACACAGCCATTAGGTGAAAGGTTTGGGACTTGAACCCAAGACTTCCTGCTGTTGGCAAAAGCTGTTTCCCTCCTTGAGAAAACTCAGAATCTTTCTAGAGTGTCTCCCATATGTTAGAAGCATTGTGTAGAGGAAGAAATATTTTCTGAGCTTTCTATATGCCAGGGCACCAAGCCCTAGGCACAGATCTTATCTCTCATTCTTCCTAGCTGTGGGATAGTGTAAAAGTTCCTTCGTCTCTCCAAGGCTCAGTTTTCTCATCTGTAAAATGGGCATCATTATGTCCATCTCACAGGATCATGATTTCATTTGGAGCTTGGAACTGGAAGACCTGATTTCTAATCATCATTCTTTTGGAGTTATAGTATCTCAAAGGCCAAAATAGTTTCAAATCTTGGTCCTTCTCTGTATCCACACCATACATCTGAGCAGGCCCTTGCTTTGTGACTAGCCATATAATATGGCAGACATAATGCTCTGCTCTTTCCTCATGTAGGCTCAAGAAACCTTGAATGCTTCTCCTCATTCTCCTGAAATCCTGTCCTGTCACCATGGGAACAAGCCCAAGCTAGCAATTGGAGAGTGAGAGACATGAGGAGCAGAGGGGAGCCATCCCAGTCTGTGCTTTCCTAGACCATCCAACAGACAACTCACCACTAAGTGCATGAGAAAGGCAGAACTGACTACCCACAGACCCCTGTGTGAGCCCAGCTGACAGCAGAACTGTGATGACCTGTAGGCACGTGAGCAATTATACACACTTGCTGTTTTACGCCATTGTGTTGGGGGTGGTTTGTTACACAGCAAAAGCTGACTGATGGAGTGGTCCTGCAGCAGTCTCTTCCCATCTTGGCGACTCAGTTTTCTCATCAGCACCACGACAGAATTTGGGTTCCACAAACTTTCTGTTTTTTTCCTTACAACTTTTGGCTCTGGGGAAATGCTGTCTTTCTCTTCTAATGGGTTGGAAAACCTGGGTTCAACTAGCTTTATTTTTATCGTGCCCATTTCTCCCATGATTTCTGCTGATAGCTGGAAATCTGTTCTCCTGGGACCAATATTGCCCTCAACTCTTGAATCCCCCTTCTCCTTGCCTGGCTCTCAGGTGGAATTCTTGCAGCCCAAAGCACCTTTATCTCTGTTTGAAGAAATGAAGTGCCTCTGGACAAGGCACTTAAGTTTTAGGGCTTGGAATTAACTTAGCACAGAACAGGTTGGCAGCAGCCAAAGATAAATATTCTGTGGCTATCAATCATATGGTTACTGGGGTTTGTTATTCGGTTCTTTTATTTCTAGCTAGAGATCTGTACAGGGGCCCATAAACAGAGAGTGATGTTGGGACTAGGCTCTGCATTAAGCCAAAGGAAGGTGAGCTGGAGCTTGTTTGAGACTCTTTAGAGATATATGGATGAGGTCTGACAGTTAAGGTTGCAGACTCATTCCAGAAAAAGTGCTACCTACCTCAATGCTGAATGTCCGGTCACCTTTGAGGCACTCCCCATGGGGAGCTATGCACTGACTCAAGTGCCTGGTCCACCTTCAAAGCAATTTTGGAACTCTTTTTTCTGGAATGACCATCAAAGCTGTCATCATCATATGAGGCCCTACAATCGAGTTGGAGAACTTGCCACCATGCACTTACCTGGACAGCACTGTATAATTAGATAAGGTCTCATAATTCTGGTACATCAGTGTCTCAGAGCTGTGTTCATGTTGATATGTGGTGGTGTCTTGCTGAGTGGCCTTCATTATTATTGTTGGGTGTTTTGTGTATGATGACAACTGAAAGGTGTCTGGAGTGATATTCACCAGTGAAGTGTGAAGCATTTTTTCTGGGATGAGTTTGCAAACTTAATTGTCAGACCTCTGAGTGTCTGCAGTAGATTCTCAGGAAATAGGAGGGGGCATCTTTCTGAACCTCAGTTTCTTCTTCTGTAAAATAAAGTTAGGAATTTTCCCCTTGTAGAGCACCTCACTACCACTTATGGTGTGGTTATGACACTGACTTTGGTCTTGCCAGTTCCTACCCGTGTGATCTTGGACAATCTCTTTTATCTCTCTCAACCTCCATCTCCTCATCTGTAAAAAGGGATGGTTATGTTGATATTACACACAGGGTATTATACAGGGTCCTAATATCACACCGGAGAGTTAAATGAGCTAATACAGGCAAAGCACGTAGTCCCTGGCATATCGTAAGTGCTCAGTGAATGGTAGGCTTTGATTTCTAATCAATGAGATCATGTACCCCAGTTGTAGCACAGTCTGAAATGTGACAGGGCAAAAATAGTCTTAGCTAATGACTATCTGCCTGTTTTGTGCCAGAAACCTTATGCTGTTTATGCTATTTTAGTTTTTTAATGTTATTTAATTATTTTATACACTCACTCTCTTGTATTTGATAGATATTTATTGAGCACTTTCTATGTGCCAAAGTGGGCAAAATATTCCATCATGAGGCCAGTATTATCACTATCAATAATCTGTCCACAGCCACAGAGCTGGTGAATGGCAGGATAGGAATTTAAATATAGCTCTTTATAACGCTAGGATTTTTGATGTCTTTTTTGCCATGCAGCATTTTCAAGGTTGGGGCCCTGGGCTGAGCTTTTGCAGCCAGATACAGGTTGTCTTTCGGGTCCTAACTCTTGCTGTGGGATGCTTGGTAAGTACTTTCCCTCCAAGCTTTTCTGTTCTGTGATACCTTCACCAATAATTCCTTAGTTTTCTTATTTTCTTGCCCATAATTTATTTTGCGGGGGGTGGGGGGAAGATCTCCTTAGGATTTAAAAGGCTTATGTTCAGTTGTGTTTTTAGGGTAACAGGCAGATTCCTGATGAAGCGGGAAGTATGTGGTAGGTTAGGAAGGCATTTTCGGTGTGAAGGAAGTTAACCCTAGGGCTTCCTGGCTCATTGCAACATTATACGGTCCTTCTCGCCGCCAACCCTGCAACGTAAGCAATGCAAGGCAGACAGATCTTCTTTGTTCTGTGTTTGTTTTGTTTTTTTGTTTGAGACAGAGTCTCTCTCTATTGTCCCAGCTAGAGTGCTGTGGCATTAATCTAGCTCACAGCAACCTCAAACTCCTGCCGAGAGATCCTCCTGCCTCAGCCTCCCGAGTAGCTGGGACTACAGACATTCTCCACAACACCTGGCTAATTTTTCTATTTTTAGTGGGGACAGGGGTTCTTTTTGCTTGTGCTGGTCTAAAACTCATGACTTGGAGTGACCTCCCGATGTGGCCTCCCGGAATGCTAGAATTACAGGTGTGAGCTACCATGTGCAGCCCAAGGTGAGCAGTTGTCACTGCTTCAATTTGGAGCATCCATCCCGTGCCTAACGATTATAGTCTTCACTGCCCTAATCCTTCTGGCATGACACCCCCCACCCCCATTATAGCTTGGCCAACTGACTTTCTTCAAAATTCTGCCTGGATGTCACCGTCTCTGTGACATTTCCATGCAGAGATAAATCAGTGCACCTCTACCTCCCCAGCCTACCCTCTGAGCCATAGCCATTTGCTTTCATTTTTCCAGCTTGCCTACTCATGCCTCTTCTTCCCTATGTGAACTCTGAGCTCCTGCAGGCCTGGTAGCCTCCCTGCATTATTGCTGAGACATATAGCCGATCTCCCACCTCGCCCTATAGAAGCCTGTGCAAGTCAAGGAAAGTGGAGGCTATGGCGTACGCTCAACCTTTGTTAGCTGTGCGACCTGAGGAAGCCACTTAACCTCTCTATGCATCATCACCCAATCCATGAAGTGGTGTTGATAATATCTGCCTTGTCAGAGGAGTCCTGATAATCATAGTTTCCATTTATGAAGCACCAACTACGTGCCAGATACCAAGCGATGTGCTTTGCATACATTATCCCTAATTTGAGTAATTACCCTTCTGTAATTATCTCTACTCACATTAGCTCTAATTTATGTAATTATTATCTCTACATAATAATATTCACACTCTTTTTTGCTCATGGACATAAACTATGCAGCTTAGGGCCTAACGCATAGTAGGCTCTTAAAGGGTGGCTAGAGAGAACCGTTGTCTTTATGCCCACAGCATTAACAGACTGCCCAGCAGATGAGGAGGGGAAAAAAGTCCCCTTTTGTCCTGCCCACATGGCTCATTCCTCATTTATGACTCAGCAAACATTGCCCAATGCCTACTACGGGCCACCTACTCAGCTCAGTCTGCTGTGCAAACTCCTTCCCCCCTCGTCGACGTGATAAATAACAATTGCAAACACTTAGGAGTGCTGAGGGGCCCGGAGGACGGAATTATTTTTACTATCAAACCCAAGTTGGTTTACTGAAACTGTCAGTGGAAACCAAGCAAGATAAATTAAACCCAGCAGCTCTTGGGCCTCACGGAACCCCGGCTGGTGAGATGCTATTTTCACTCTCTCTGTGGGAGGGAGGAGGTGCCGTGTCCAGATGCCACTCTGCCAAGTGTGTGCCAGAGCTTGTCAGAGCAAGCCTCGGGCTGGTGACCAGAGGACTCGGCTCCTTTTTGCAAAGCTTTAATTCCTTTAAGTGCTTGAGATCCTTTCCCTGCTGCCCAATTTGGGGAAGCCCAGACTCCCTAATGCAGCCTTCGAGGCCCTCCTGAGTCCCACTGGCTCCCTGGATGTCCTATTTTATTGATGCGTCATTGAGCCCCAGAAACACAGGCAGGGCCATGAAGACATGGCGAGCAGGGTTCAAATTTAAGGCCTGCCAGTTCTTGGCTGTGCAATCATAAGCACTCTTCCCCC
Organism: Arctocebus calabarensis; assembly: GCA_963573935.1. Lineage (NCBI taxonomy): Eukaryota > Metazoa > Chordata > Mammalia > Primates > Lorisidae > Arctocebus > Arctocebus calabarensis. The sequence continues at coordinate 20,179 of CAUYON010032901.1, read as the reverse complement.
TCCTTGAGCCTCAGTTTACTCATCTGTAAAATGGAGATAATAACAGACCCACTGTATATGCTTGTTGTGAAGACACCTGGGACGTAAGTGCCCGGGATGTCTCAGGTGTAAGCAAATATTAAGTGTCATGGACAATAAGAGAGCTGTGCTTTCCTGCCTCTGGACCTTAGCACATTCTCTTCCTTTTGGCTGCGGCACTGTTCCCCTCCAGCTTGGCCCACATTCCCTCTCTCTTGCTGGTCTCAGCACAGATTAGGGTTTCTCTCCTTCAGCACTATTGACATTTGCTCTGTGCATTGCAGGACGCTGGGTAACCTCTCCGGCCTCTACCCATCAGATGCCAGGAGCAGCCTCCAGTTCACTCTCCGATTGTCACAACCAGAAAAGTCTTCAGATATCAGAGAGTGTCCCCTGAGGCAAAACTGAGAACCTCTGATGTAGAGATTACTTTTCCAGGAAAGCTTTTCCTGCTTCTGCGCCCCCAAGGGCCCTGCGTTTCCTCTTGTGCACCAGGTCCCTTACAACGCGGCTCCCTGCGCACGACTCCATTTGACTTGCTTCCCACCAGTGCTCACTCACAATGCCTGCTACGCAGTAGGTGCTCAAACGTATTTGTGGAATAGAATTGAACTTGCTTAATGAAAACAGTCACAGCCCTCACGGCATGGCTATGGTGGATGAAGCTGAAACTGAATCGATTCTGATGTTGCTGCCAGTTCCCGGGATGGGACGATGTTGGCTGCTTGTCCTGGGAGGGCTTGGCAGTTGCTGAGGGAGAGCGGCGCCCTCTTCCCCGGCTCCACGTTGACCCTGTCTGTGGATCCACCACCACTTTCAGCTTGGCTTAGCATTTGGTACCCAGAATATTCAGAAAAACAGTATGGCCTCCCCAAACTCCACCCTACTTGGTCCCCAGACTCTTCCAGCAGATTTGAACATCACTGGATTTGGGGCCCTCTGAAGTCCTCCCACTCCAGATATTCTGATTCTGAGGTCTTTGATGGTGAATCCTTTGATACTAAACTCTATAAAACCTCTTGAAGGTCTTCCTGCTGCTGTTGCTTTATCTGATAATTTAAAGCCAAAATGTTATTTCTTACCAACCAGGTTTCTTAACGTATACTATATGTAAGTTTATTGACAAATGGAAGCCATCTCCCCAGAAGACCTTCCTGTATTTGTGTATCCTTCCCTTTCTTGTACATTGTAGCCAATCTGGCTTTGAGACTTTATGGCTGTGTGACTGTGACAAGTTACCATTATTTCGTTGGCTTTTATTTACTGAGCCTCTACTATGACTCATGCATTAGCGTCTGTGCTGGGGTTACAGCAGTGAATACAACAGGAAAAAAATCCTCTGTTCTCACGGAGGTGACATTCCAAGTGGAGAAGGCGGGAGTTAAAACATTTGAACAGATACAGCAATGTGCAGTGTGCCGGGTGGCGATAAGCACTGGAGATGTGAAGCAAGGTCAGAAGAAGGAGAGGTACTCAGACTTTGGGGGCAGGACATCCCAGTGGCATGAAGATAGCCGTGCAAAGGCCCTGAGGTCAGTGTAGTCAAACGAAGGAGAGAGGAGGGGAGAGAGCCAGATCACATATGGCCTTTGGTAAGAACTGTGGCTCTAACTTTGAATAAAATGCAGAGCTGTTATAGAGTTTTGAGCAGAGCACGATGTGATTTGACTTATCAGGATCTTTTAACAGGATCACTCAGAGGGTTAGATTAGAAATAGTCTGAAGGGGACAAATGTGGGAACAGGCAAGCCGGAGAGGAGGATGTTGCAGTAATCCTGGGAAGAGATGGGGGTATCTTGGAGCCGGGAGGCAGCGCAGCAGGTGTCAGAAACGCTTGGACTCTGGGCATGTTTTTGGCATTTGAATAGATTCAATAGTATTTATTGAGGATTTGGATACAGGATGTGAGAGAAAGAGAAAAATTCCGTTCACGGTGAATGTGCTGGAGCCGGCTGATACTGGTTTGTGCGGGCAGATTGGTAAGTGCCCAGGCATTTGCTCTTGAAACCGGCTATGGTGGGAATATTTACACCATGGAAATGGGGAATATTACAAATTAGGGTGTGGCCCACCCCCTCCTCCCACTGCTGAGAAATCCAGGTGTTGAGCATTTACCAGCATCCCACGGGGCCAGAATGACTTCAATGGGTTACTTAAAATCTTTGAATTCAATTTTTATTTATTTATTTTTTGCCTGAGCAGATGGTAGAATGCATTACTCCTTACTGAGATGGGACAGATGGAGTAAAATAAGTATTGGGAAGGACAATCTGAGTTTTGACTTCAGGTACATTTTGTTTGACATGCCACTTAGACATCCCTGTCACTCAGTAAGGCAATAAGTCAATATAGGTTGAATATGAGAGCTGGAACTACCTTACAGGATTGCTGTGGGAGACAATTGATGACATTTATTTTTTACTAGATATTCGTGTTGGTAAAGACCTTACCAATAGTAAATGCCCAATAATATAAATTTCTTCATTACCATGATGAGAAAGGACCATCATCCCTACCTAGAGCAAGGGTTGCAAAGGGGCAGCCTTCAACTTGAATCCGGCCAGTGGACAGTTCCATTTTGGGGGGAGTGGGGAAGACTGTTATCTTAAAACATCAAATTTAGATGATTTAGATGGGTCATCACAGGGCCTCTACTCCATACTATTTCACACCAGCCCCAATCCCATATTTATGTCCCTTGCCTGGCTCTGTAAGGGTTACATTATCCCTGGATAATGGCCACTGTCATTATGCAGAGGAGGATCTGAGGCCAGAGAGGCTGGTGTTGGGTCCAGGGCTGCTGATGGCATGGCAAGGGTGAGCTGGGGGATCCTCTCCGCCGGTCAATGCTCACATTTAATGTCGCTAAACAAATGATGAGAAGAGAGGACGTCTGCCCCTGGAAGGGTCCCCTTCCTTCCTCTGGATACTGATGCCAGTGGCCTGGATTTGGGGAAACTTCAATTGCTCATATTTCCCAGAGCAGCCACGTCTTCGCGTGAGTGGTGGGAATAAAACCCAATCTGGTGTGAAGCTGAAGGTTAATTGAATATTTGATGCCTAGACGTGATGAAAGCAGGAGTCCCATTTTCCTGTGTCCTCATCCAGATCTCTGGTGCCAAAGAGAGATGTGGGCCAGTCTTATTTAAGCAAAATCACCCTAAACCTTCCCTGCGAGAAGAGAACAGCAGAGCTACATGCAAGAGGGGGGACCACAGACAATTTCTCAGGGTTTGGGGATGGGTGACACCCTCTGCAGGGGATACACGCACCCAGGAGTTGATTTTACCTTCTCTCGGCTGAAGACTGAGGTGGCTGCCCAGAGACTTCTGGGAGAGGGAATTCGTAAGCTGGGACTATACATTTATATTTATCATGAGGCTTCCTAAAGGATGCAGCTTCCAACAGGCACAGCTTTTGAATGAAGTTTTCTACTTGAAGTTTTACCTAACCCCCCACCCACAGATTCTTTCTTTGACCCTTTCCTTCTGTAACTCTTACCCAACCTCTGTGCTCCAGCTATATTAAACTTCCTTTATGCCACCGAGGTGGGGCATACTCGTTCATTTCCACTCTTTGAAGATGCTGTCCTTGTCCTTTGGGACTCTTCTTGCCCCTCTCGCCTGCCTACCTTCTCTTTCATCCTGGTGTAGAAGTCACCTCCTCCTGGGAGCCCCCCTGACTTCACTCCAGCACCCTCAGCTGCCGTCCCCCTCATCACTGCTTGACCTGGAGGAGGACGCCACCTGCTGGACATGGAGAGGGAGACTTTTTTGTTTTCCTTATGGCTGTATCTCCAGCACTCTCCTAGGGCTGGCACATAGTATGTACACAGCCATTTTTCCCCTAGAGTTAAGAGAGACAATCCATTCCATGCTTTCTCAAAATTAATTTTACCACAACTATGAGAACTTTGCGGGACTTAAAATTGTGCTTGGCTCATAGCAGATACTCAGAAAATATGTCTTGAATAAATGAATGAGCCTCTCCTTCCAGACTCTAGAAGGCAGAGGGAGGGAACAGGGTCGAGAGAGGGTGAGTGAGTGACTCAGGCAGTGGGTAGAGGCATAAACCCCCTGCTTCCTCTGGCCACACAACACTGCCGTTCCCAGACCTCCTTACAGATGAGAAAAACTGAGGCCCCGAGAGAAGCCCAAAGCCACACAGTGGGGAGGTGAAGAGGTTTGTTCCCGGGTTGGCCTGGTCCTTTTCCACGAGGAGCTCTGGAAATTTTTGACTCCGCTGGAGTAGGAGCTTCTGGGATAACCTTGGAGAATACTTCTGCTGCCTCTAAGAAACAGCCTAAAATGCCAGCCACTAATAATTTGCAGATAGTTCCCTTCTCTCTTGCAAGTCTCCTCTGCAGAGCCAGGCAGCCCTGAATTCTGTTTCCAGTCTGCTGGGTTTGGGCATTCCCCCCTCACCCTCAGCCACTTGGGTCTGCCAGGGAGTCTTTTTATTTTGCTCTCTCCAGACACCACCATCTGTCTTTGTCCCCTTCTCACCCTCCTCTCACACAGGGCAGTGGAAAGAGCACAGCTGAGAAGCCACAAAACTCAGACCTCAGCTTTGCTACTCGCTAGCCGGGAGTTCTCCCTGCACTTCAGCTGGCTTATCCAGACGATGGGGATAATTACCTTCCAGGCAGGGTTCTACGTGAGAATTATCCAAGATATAAATGCTTAGACCAATCCCTATTTTATCTGGCCCAGAGCAGGTGCTTCCCTGCTGCTTGTGAGTGTCATCCTTCTAGGGAGGTGGGGGAACATCTGGATGGAGCATCTAGTGGTTACTCCCTCTGAGTACAGAAAACACAGCTACACAGCCAGGTAAGTCCATTCATTAAACAGTTCTTCATTCAGCAATCATTTCCTGGGTCTCTACTATGCATCAGGCTCTGTGTTAGACCTTACAAACAAGTACATGAGACCCTGACGGGTCTCACTGAGGGAAACAGACAGGAAAATAAACTATCATAGCACAGTGGGTATGTGTTATAGTGACCCCCTCTTCCTGGCCTCACCGGGCATTCAGGCCTTTGAACATGTCATCTTTGCTCTTGCCACAGGGCCTTTCCACGTACTATTCCTTTGGGAAGCATCAGTCCAGCTCATCCTTTAGTTCCAAGTTTTAGGAAGCCTTTTCTGACTGTCTTCTTTATTTCAAATCCCCATTATAGAATCTCATAGCCTTTCCTTATATTTCTTGTTAAAGTTACTGTATGCAATTATACGTGCACATACTCATTTAATATGTTTCCTCAAACCTTGAATTTCTCAAGGATAGCGACTGGGTGGGGGGAGCAAGACGGCCGACTGGAGCCAGCTTTCCACAGAGGCTCCCGTCCAAAAGAAGAGTTAAAGGACAGATGTTTAGCAAGTAAGCTGATGGTTTGGAGCTGAGCCAAGAGAGAAGGTTGGAGAACACGCATCAACCCTGCTGAGGTGAGCTGTGACCCCAAGGATACAAACAATAGGTACAACATCCATTGACAAGTAGACAGGAGTCCCCTCCCCCATGAGAACGGCTTGCAGTATACTTTCTACAAACAAGTGAGCAGAGTTCAAACAGCCTCCTATTTTATCCTATAGGAGAGATCCTCAAAAATAGGGACTAGAGCAGCATTTGCTGCTATCATTGGTCTCACCAGTTATTTACACAATCCGTGACCCATTGTAGATGCTTAATTAACATTGGTTGAAAAACTAAAACAAGAGCAATTTCCTCCCCAATCTCTTAAATGTTGCTGGACTGGAGGCGGGGGTGGGGGGTTGGGGGTGGGAAGGGGAGGGGGGAAGGTCACCCACGATAAACACTCACAACTGGATATCTAAGAAGATCCGTTTTTCTTCGCCCACGTGGATCTTCCAGATACAGTCTTCACCTTCCATGTAAGGCTCTGGCCAGTTTGGGGACAGCACCACCCCAGCCACAGCAGAGAGCTCTCCACCACACATGGCTGTAAAAGACAGATAGGTTTCGTTTGTATGGTGAAGCGGCTAAGAGTGTGGGCGATGAAGTCAGACAGCCATGGATCGCTGTGTGTGGTGGACAGGTGTTTTTCACCTCAGACAGTCAGCGTGTGTGTATGAATAATTAAACGAGAGCTGGCCACCTGCCTGCTCTTTAGGTCAGGGTTGGTAAAAGTTGGGCTAAGGGTGCTGTAGCTCTTCCAGGACCAAGGGCAGAGCCTAAAGGTCAGACTGAATCCCCAGCTGCCCTTTGCACAGGGCTAGTAGTGTGGCTAAGAGACAGGCACTGACCTGGGGGCCCCTCTTGTACCTGCCACCAATAGGCTTTAGGAGAAGGCATGTTGCTGCTTGGAACGTGAGCTCCTTTTCTCTATAAAATTGGGGGAACTGCTGACTTCATTGGGTTGTTTTGAAGCTCATTTGAGTTCATGAATGTCAAATGTACAGCATGGTGCCTGGCACATGTTGGTGCTCAGTAATTTAGACGACTTTCCTGTGACAGTTCCTGGCCCTGAACTGGAAGCGGAGATGTGGCCATGGCTGGTGGTTTTCAAATTCCATTTTGTGTTTACTGCTTTGGAAAGTTCTCAACGTGGCAGAGGCCAAAGTACCAATAAATTCCACTCAGTTAAACCAGCACATTTAATATAGGGATCAATCCCTCACCAGGGCAAGGCTGTGATTTTACGCCAACTGCCATCCAGGCAGTGGCTGCCAAGAACAAGAGCGGCCTTCATTATTCCATATGCACCTGGAGATGCAGCCACAGGCAGCTCAGTGGATGTGGGGAAACAGGCAGGGAGGGCACTGGGCCTGTGCAGGTAAGGGCCCTACACAGCCAACCTTGTCCAGAGCATAATCTCTAAGAACAGGGAGACCTGAGTTCCATTTTTGTCTCTGCCAATGACCTCAATGTGTTCTTAGACATGTCACTTCATAGCATCAGTTCTTTCGTCTGTAAGTGGGACTAATGATATCTGCTTGATAAGGTTGTGGAGAGGGTGAAATCAGATAATGCACATACAGCCCTTGGCAGAGTGCTGGTAGAGTGGTTATTACACAGCAATTAACAGCTACTATTATTACTAATGTTTCAGATTCAGGACTGCCGAGTGTTGTTGGGTGGGTTGGCACTGCACAAGTGTGCACGCAAGAGGTGTTACACAGGGGCTGAAGTCCATGCAGGGGTCCAAGATGTGGAGGAAGGTGCACCTTTTAAAGTTTATCCATTTTGCAATTTTCTCAAGACGAGGAGCAGCCCTGATCCAAAGGGTAGTGAGCCCTGGAAAGGGTTCTAATCTCAATATTGGTATGTAAATGGGGGACATGCCTATAAGCTGTGGCTTTAGTCCTCCCATCCGAAGGGTGGAGTCCCTGGGAGGAGGGCAGAGAGCCCGCTTACCTCTGCACAGGGGCTCTGTGTCGTTCCAGTATGGGTCCCGCACATTGATGCACTCTATGATGGCTGGGCCCTGCTCCAGGGAGTGCCCAGGGTCACAGGTAAACTCCACTATGGTCCCAATGTTGTAGGTTGGGTCCGATGTGGTGAAGTTCCCATTTTGAATATAAGGCTCATAGCAGTGGCCTTTCTCAAACGCTGGGGTGGACATACAAAGAGAAACGTCCACTCAGATGAGGCAGGGGCCACCTCGGGGTGCTGCATCCCAGAAGATGGGGCCCCTTTCGTTGTTTAGAAAAGTCTCAAGGAAAATAAGTACTAGAACACATGTCCTGGTTCTAGCCGACCTGATGAGACCCCTTGGGCCATTCACTTGACTGCTTGAGGCCTCATTTTTTTTCAAATTTAAAATGGGAATAAGACTCTCTGGCTCTCTATCCTGCAGAGAGTTGTCTTTTAATTTCTTTTCATATCCCAAGGGGTTCTCACAACTTCAGAGTCCTGATTTCTGCCATCAGAAACCACAAATTTGTCTGTGATAATGGCCAACTTAACTTGGGGGAGCCAGAACGGAAATTTCCCCCAACATACATGAAATACTCAGAGCGCCCTTTTTTAAAGGGCCAAGGCTAGAGTAGGAGAGGCCCTTGCTAGCCCTTCTTGGAGGAAGAGGTTGCTGGACTCTAAGAGGTTCACCGGGGAAAGTAAAGTGGAAGATTAGGAACCCCTGTAAATGCTGGACAGAAATCTTAGCTCCATTCTTGTTCACTGGTGGTGTTGGCAAGTGGCCCAAATTCCCTTAGTTTCCTCATCTAAAATTGGAGATAATAATAATTGTAACATTTCAATGTGGTTGGCATCAAATAAACAATGTATACAAGGCACCAGGCACATAATAAGCAACCAGTAAATGGTGGGTGATATTATTAATAAAACCAGGAGTCGAGTCTGCCTTTGGAAGTCAAAGGGTCTAAATGGCCACTGGGTCTTCCCCATCCTTAGCAGCCCAGATTTCTATCTCTCACCAGCCCGCCCATGCTTCTCATTCACCAGGCCCCCAGCCCAAGAGAAGGAAGGGCCCTCCAGGCACCCTCACCCTCAAATCGGATGTTGAAGGTGGACACTGCCCGGTCCTGGCTGGACATGAACTCAATGCGGATGGTGTTGCCTTCACTCAGGAGACCCTCGAAGGGGACACTCTCGGTCTGAAGGGAGTCATACAGAGGAGCTGACTTGTTTGTCTGCCCGCTGTGGACCAGCATCCTGGTGGTAGGAAAGGAGAAGATGAACTCTGAGAGATTTTCCTGGGCCACTGTCGCAGCAGAGAAAGAGCTGTGCTTTGATTACCACCTTTGGAAAGTCACATTCCTGAGTTCAAAACCTAACTTTGCCTCTTGCTTGCCCACACAACCTGTGTCACCATGGCAAACCTGTTTCTTCTTCTATAGAGTGGGATTAAATGCTTGTCCTGGACTCCCTATGGATTTATTCTGAGGTTGTAGGGAAATTGATAAGTGTGATGCAATAAACCAATTAATGAACTATCAAATTGATGTTTATTATAATATCATTCATTGAGAAGTTGGGATTAATGAGCTAATCTCTTTGCTGAAACAGTGGCTTATATAAAGTCAAGAAGACCTGAGTTTGAGTTGAGTTCCAGCTGTATAACTTCTAAGTTGTATGACTTTGAGCAAGAGAAATTTACCTCTCTGACCTGTTATTTTCTCATCTGTAAAATGGGTACAATCAGACTTCTGTCAGAGTGCAGGGCTGAGAGACCATGCCTACAAAGTATCAAGGACAGAGCAGGTATTTAAGTCCCATTTATTAAGAATTTGATCCTTTTAAGGCTCTAACTATGATCCTTGATCCCTAAAGCACTGTGTGGGAAGTCCTCAGGAGCTCTGATTTTCAGTCCCCAACTCCCCATCAACCGAGTTTACATAAGTCTCAAAACAGCTTTGGGCCTCAATTTCCCCAGCATGAAAGGACCTATCTTTCTGACCTATCTTATAAATTCACTTTGAGAACATTTTAAAATAATGTGCCCTGAAATGTAAAATGTATTAGACAAAATGTTGGGTATTTATTTATTTATTTATTTTTTTGAGACAGAGCCTCAAGCTGTCATCCTGGGTAGAGTGCTGTGGCATCACAGCTCACAGCAACCTCCAATTCCCGGGCTCAAGTGAGTTCCCTGCCTCCGCCTCCCAAGTGGCTGGGACTACAGGCGCCTGCCACAACGCCTGGTCATGTTTTTGGTTGCAGCCGTCATCGTTGCCTGGCGGGCCCAGGCTGGATTCGAACCCGCCAGCTCAGGTGTACGTGGCTGGCACTCCAGCCCTTTGAGCCACAGGCGCGAGCCTGGGTATTTATTTTTATGGTTATTAAGACCATTTGATAATTGACTGCTTGCTAGTCCTGGGATTTTTAAAGAAATTATACAAAAATGAGAAAGAAAACAGTATACAAATTAGATAACTTTCTTTTATGGAGTCATAAACACAAATTTTTAATCCTTTGAACCTTTTACGGTGACTCATAAAAACGGTTTATGTTGCCCAGATGAATTCGTAATGTAAGATGCATAAATGTTGGAGTAACAGTTTTTTTCATTTTGCTCTGTGTCCAGTATGGCTGAGACCAGGAGAGGGCTGCAGGGGCGGCCAGGAGCCATCCCAGCAGTGGGGAGGGGCATCTCTCAGACTGTTAATCTCAGCTGACTCTGTTATGGCTTGGGACTGCATGCCAGGACTCCTCTTTCAAAGAACAGAAGCCTTTGGCAAAAAGGGTCACTCAAAAAAAGTTCAATTCCCAAATCAACCACTTTCCTTCACATCCTTACCACCATGTCTGCCTCCGGGAACCCAAGCTAAGAAAGCAACTAAAGCCCTAGCTTTTAAAGAATATTCTAGAATAAGTTCCTACAATATTAAAGTTTCCAGGTTCTGGATTCTATGCCTATTACTTAGAGACTTACAGATATGCTTTGGCTTAGATGTTGCCTTGGAACTTCTTTCGAGTTGTGTTATGGGTATTAGTCTAAAATTTTCCATTTCAACTTTCTATCATGCCAGGAAAGATAATTAATTCTTTAATTCTCTCTTGTTCCCCATGGCGCCTAGCCCATGGCTGGGCACAGAGCAGGTGATCACTCCTTCCTCATTCCACTGCAAAAAGGGATGTGCATTACCCTCATAAGAGAAAAACTCAAATCAATTCAAGGTGGGGGGCAGGGGAAGGAGGCAATGGGGAGAGGGAAGGAGGGAATGGGGTGGGGGTTAGGGCGTATGGCACGCCTCTCAGTGACAAGAAACAATTATAAGAGGGTCTTAACCTAACAAATGCATTCAATGTAACCTAATTCTTTGTACCCTCTATGAACCTGAAATAACAACAATAATGTTGATAATAAAAGGAGGAGCAGTTCTTTAAGATAAATAAAAAGAGTGAGGCAGGCAATCTTGTTTCGTCTCCACCCTGCTGTGTGACCCGGGGTAAGTCCATTTCCCTCTCTGTGCTCTAGTTTCCTAATCTGTAAAAAGAAGAGATTGAAGCTGATGGTCTCCGAGATCCTTGTCATCCACCCCACCTCCTCTTTTCTTGAATCCCATGCGTCAAAGCTTCACCCATGTCAGGACTCCAAATCCCTGGCTACAGTCTAACACTCTGGGAGGGAAGGGGCTGCGTGCAGCCCTCCCGAGGTTCACCTGTCCTTCTCATGCAGCGACAGCCTCTCGAAGTGGAGATGCAGCTTCTGTCCCTCCGGAGCCTCGATGGTCCACACGCAGAACTGGCTCCCATTGGCGTTTCCAGGGTAACTTGGGGAGAGGACGCGGCCAATGGTAGCATTGTGCACGGCCCCTCCACAAGGGGCTGGATCCGGAAGCAGGGGTGGGAGGGTGAGAGGGAGAGCAGAAACAGAGAAGTTAGTGTTTCGTTCTGTCCCGACCCTTACCCCTAACCCTAAGCGAGGGTGGATACCAGAGACCTGTGGGGGGAACAACAGGGCAGGGAAAGGAAAGCTTGGAAGAAACTTGTTCTCCTGGGAGGAAATCGTCCTATTTTGCAGAGGATCTCACTCCACAGTTGGGACCGTCAATGTGTGTGTTTCATGGTAGGGAATGTCCGCCGCTTAAGGACTTCTGCTTGGCACTAGCTTTGCCCTGGTTTTAATTATAAAATGGTAAACAAGAAGGATGTCAATAGGCATTTCACAAAAGAAGAAAAAATATATATATATTTTTTCAGACAGAGCTTCAAGCTGTCGCCCTGAGTAGAGTGTCCTGGCATCACAGCTCACAGCAACCTCCAACTCTTGGGCTCAAGCGATTCTCCTGCCTCCTCCTCCCAAGTAGCTGGGACTATAGGTGCCCGCCACACCGCCCAGCTATTTTTTGGTCGTAGTTGTCATTGATGTTTGGCAGGCCTGGGCTGGATTTGAACCCGCCAGCTCAGGTGTATGTGGCTGGCGCCTTAGCCCCTTGAGCCACAGGCACTGAGCCAGAAGAAATATATTTTGAGTATTTAGTAAGCACTAAAAAAATTCAGCCTCACTAATAATAAAAGAAATGTCATTCTAAACTACATTCCACTTTCATCCACCTAATTGGCCAAGGTAAAAAGCAGTAATAAAAGTTGAAGATGGTAAAAGTGATGGGAAATGCTTGTTCTTATCCACAATTGGTCAGAATGCAAACTGTGATGAGCTTACAGGAGAGTTATTCAGTGAGAAGTCCAGAAAATAATTTTAGCACTTTGACCCAGTAATTAGGGTTCTGGAAATCTATCCTAAAAAGAGATCTGGAGATTTGCACAAAGATTTAGCAATAAAGATTTTCACTGCTATCTTATTTCATCGAGTAGAACATAAGAAATAATATGAATGTCCACTTCCAGATGTTTAGTGAAATACAGTCATGCACCACATAATGACGTTTGAGTCAATGACAGAGTACATATAAAACACTGGTCCCATGAGATTATGATGCCCTATTTTTATTGTACATTTTCTAGGTTTAGATACCGAAATACTTACAATTGTATTCCAATTGCCTGGGAAATTCAGTACAGTGCATGCTGTACAGGCTTATGATCTCTGAGTAACAGAGTATATAGCCTAGGTGTGGAGGAGGTTATACCATATAAGGTTGTGTGAATGCACTCTGTAATGTTTGCACAATGACAAAATCACCTAAGAACACATTTCTCAGGATGCATCCCTGTTGTTAAGTCATGATACAGAACTGTAAATAATTTTACTCCTATAGTTAGTAAAGACCATGTCCTCAAGGAATGCTGAAGAATGTAGGATTCCTGGCTGCACCCATAGCTCAGTGGGTAGGGCGCCAGCCACATACACCCAGGGTGATGGTTTTGAATCCAGCCCCAGCCAGCTGAAAACAACAATGGCAACTGCAACAACAAAAAAAAATAGCTGGGCATTGGGCAGTGCTTATGGCTCAAAGGAGTAGGGCGCAGGCCCCATATACCGGAGGTGGCGGGTTCGAACCTGGCCCCAGCCAAAAACTACAAAAAAAAAAAAATAGCCGGGTGTTGTGGTGGGTGCCGGTAGTCCCAGCTACTTGGGAGGCTGAGGCAAGAGAATCGCTTAAGCCCAAGAGTTGGAGGTTGCTGTGAGCTGTGACACCACAGCACCTTACCAAGGGTGACATAGTGAGACTCTGTTTCAAAAAAAAAAAAAAGTAGGATTCCTTAGAAGGCCAAAGTAGGAGGATTGCTTGAGGCCAAGCATTCAAGACCAGCCTGGGAAACATAGGGAGACCCTGTATCTACAAACAAAAAAAGAAAAATTACCCAGGTTTTGTGGCATATGGCTGTAGTCCTAGTTACTAAGGAGGCTGAAGCAGGAGGATTCCTCGAGCCCAGGAGTTGAAGGCTGCAGTGACCTATGATTGTGCTACTGCATTCCAGCCTGGGCAACAGAGTTAGACTCTATCTCAAAGAAAAAAAAAAAAAGGAACATAGAAAAATTTTCACTATTTTTTAAGGGAGAAAAAACCCCCGCAAGTTAGAAAGTGGTCTGTCATACCTATTTTAATGAGCTATTTGCAAGGATCAGTTGAGACCAGGAATATAAAAATGATCTGTTTCTACTTTATACACTTCTGTATTTCTTGAATTTTTTTGTTTACCAAAGTCATATATTACTTTTATCATAAAAATCTAGTAAGGAAATATTACCAACTGATTTGTGCACTGGAAAGAACTCTTTCTAGTTCACAAATAAGGAGGTATTCTTATCCGTATTCTTTGGAGATATCGGGAAATAATTTTCACATGCATGGCTTGGGAGAGCTATTCTGAATCTTCTGGACCCAGGGAGAGCTGGTGGGAAGCACAGGAAGGGACAGGGAGGGACGTGAAGTATAGCCAGGGGGTTGTGGCGGGGAAAGCCCCCACGACCAGGGTTTCAAGTCTTGAGATCCGTTTCTGTAGTTTGGATCAATGAAGCTTAAACAAATCTTTTCGGCCCAAGAACGTGTCCCTTGGTTTCCCCTCCATTTTCAGAGGAATACAAGAATGAAAAGCAAAAGCGAACAGGTAGCTTGGAGCCATCTGGCAGAGGGTTAAAGAGTTTGTAGGTTCCACAAGAGCTGGGACTGTTATTTGGTTTGTTTTTCTCTTTAAAAAAAATTTTTTTTTATTATCTTTATCATTAAATCATAGCTGTGTACAATAGTGCAATCAAGGGGTACAATTCGCTGGCTTCATACACAATCTTAACTATTTTCATCAACCTGATTAACGTAGCCCTCCTGGCAATTGTTTTTCATCATACCAGCAGAAACCAGAAGACCCCATAGGATATGATCAGTAAATATTTATTAAATAAACAGAAACCACTAATTTTGAAAAAGAGGTAAAAGAAGATTGGAGGTGTTAAGTCACTTGCTCAAGGACACACTGCCAGTGAGTGGAGCAGATGGCACTTGAGCTCAGGCTGCCTCGCTCCAGAATCTGTTATCCAAGCCTCTACTTCACCTGGTGTCTTCTGACAATACTCTGTCGATCTAGAAAGGTGCGTGAAACATAGTGGGTGCCTCATAAATGTTCATTGATTGAAAGGATGAATACTTTTTTTTTTTGCCTCTGGCAGAAGTTCAAAGCTTGACACATGGCAGGTACTCATTAAATGTTTGTTGAATGACTGTATGATTGAATAGGGCTGTGATAGGAGGAAAGGGTAGATAGCTGTCCTCTCTGCTCCAAACTCTGCCCAGACAGTCAGCAAGGCCATTGCCAAGAAATGCCACATTTCTCTCAGGACCACAGGCAGAGCGTGAGGTTACTTTCTCTCCAGGATGTTTATTTTTAGGTGGAGAGATTGTCCTCTCAATTAAGCTAGTTCTAGGTTCAACCCTTGCTTGTGCTAGTTATTTGCTGTGGCTTTAGGACAAGTCACTTAAGTTCTATGAATTGAGCTTACCCACATGAGGTGAGTAAAATGGTGGTAATTATTCCACCCTCCTTACAGAACTGCTGCGAGAAATCAATGAAATGATGTGTACAGAGAGCTTGGTGCCATTCTTGGCACAAAGGAAGCTCTCAGAATGCCGCCAGCATTATTGCCCTGTGGCTTAGGAGCTGAAGATGGAAGGCACCGTCTCTGGTGGGGGGGTGCCAGCCATCTGTCCACCCAAGCTGCTGATCATTTCCTGCCTTTCTGCTCCCCTTTCGGCCTTATTAAGCCGAATGACGGCCCTGTCTGGCTTCAGTTTGCCAGCCAGGGCTCCCCATCCATCTTCCTTAGCACAAATTGAGGCTTAATTCTTCTCTGATTTTGCACATAGATAAAAATTAACGTGCGAGAGGCATGGAGACCAACTGCCCTATGGTCTGAATTTACTTTTTTGTTAAACAAACAAACAAACAAACAAGTGAAGTTCTAAAGGGCCGTGGGGGAACAATATTGACAGAATGAATTTATGATCAGCTCTCATTTACTTTTTGAATTCCACTTGACTGGGAATGCCTGGAGAGCAGAAATTATGTTTTATTATTTCCAGTATTCTCTCTGTACATGCAGCATAGCCTGGCACATAGTAGGTGCTCAGTTAACATGGGAAACCTGTACTCTCTCAACCACTATTGGGATTTTTTAAAAATCTAAAAAGATTATTGCTTTCTTGATAGCTAAAGACG
Source organism: Arctocebus calabarensis (assembly GCA_963573935.1). NCBI lineage: Eukaryota > Metazoa > Chordata > Mammalia > Primates > Lorisidae > Arctocebus > Arctocebus calabarensis. The sequence goes on along the minus strand of CAUYON010032901.1, from coordinate 4,621 downwards.
GTTGAGGCTGGGCCCACTAGTGCAGGGACAGTTTGCTGCAGCCTAGAGCTTCTTAAACTTTAATTTATACATGAATCACCCAGAGGGCATGTTAAAATAAAAATCCTGACTGGGTACAGTGACTTATGCCTTGAATCCCAGCACTTTGGGAGACTGAGGCAGGAAGATTGCTTGAGGCTAGAGATTCCAGACTAGCCTGGGCAGGATAGAAAGACCTTGTCTCTACAAAAAAAAAAAAAAAAAAAAAAATAATAATAATAAGAAAAATTAGTCAGGAGTGATGTTATGTTCCTATAATCCTGGCTACTTGAGAGGCTGAGGCAGGAGGTTTGCTTGAACCCAGGAGGTCATAGCTGCAGATCTTGCCACTGCACTCCAGCCTTGGTGACAGAGCACGACCCTGTCTCTAAAAATAAATAAAACAACATAAAATATCCTAATTTAGTTGCTCATTCATGGGGCCCAGGATTCTGCATTAATAATCTCATCCGTCTGAGGACCATACTGAGTAGTGAAGGCATCAGGGAAGGAGCTCAGGAGAAAAGGATGCGGTACTGGGTTCTGCCATTTTAACCGGGGACTTCTCTCTAAACCTCCGTCTCTCCAACTGTCGAGGAACAATCCTTCCTCTCTGGGCTCGAGTGAAATAGCAGCTGGTGTCTTACCTGACTTCTACGGATCTATTCTGACCACCCTCAACCCTTTGTTTTCCACATGGAAGCCAGAACAATCACTCCTGTGCTTACGTTTTTACAGATACCGCCTTCCTGTTGCTCACATCGTCTTGTGATTGAGGAAGCAATACGGTTGCTGCCCACTGCTCCAGCCTCCTATCCTGCCATTTTTCCCTACAGTTTCACCAGATCGGGACTTTCTTTTTTAACTTCCTCAAACTCGTCAAATTCCTTCTCACCTCTGAACCTTTCCCAGTCTGGTTCTTCTGCCAGAATAATGGAGTGGAATCATCTTTCCCATTCTGCAACTGCAGTTCAGTCTGATGATCTCCAACTTAACTGCCAGATCCTGGTTAACAGTCTTCTCATCAGGTGACCCTTCCCTGACCCCTCACGCATCACTGTCCTTGTCCCAGTTTGGCCCCATCGCCGTTTTCTCCCTGCGTGCCTTTTCTCCATTGTAACACCTCTCGCATTACACCATGTCTCTTCTGTGCTTGCTTACTCTGCTGCATTCCGCCCTGTGAACGTCTTTCCTGGCACTTAGCACAGTGTGTTAGCATCACATTTGCTCCCTTGTTTAGTCATTTGCACACACTGCGTCTTCACCTAGATGAGACACTCTATGAGGGCAGGAAGTGGGTCAGGGTCCCCGCAGTAGCTTAGAACCCAGGCAGTGCCTGGCAGCCAACAGTCACTCAGTGGATGTTTCTTGAATAATTATATAGATCCGCATAGAAAAGTCTCTGAATGACAAAGAAGCAGCAATATATCCTTAAAATTCCTCCGTCCTTGAAGTCTCAGATTCTATCTGCAAACCGGGAAGGCTTTTTCTTTGCTAGAGAGCATCAGACTGCATTAGCAGGCTACCCTGAACAATTTCTATCTGGTGACTCTGAGCAAGTGACTTCACCTTCACAAGCCTCATCTGTAAAATGGGCATAATGGGTCCCATCACATAGGTTTGCTGTGAGAACCAAGTTCAGCTCCTAGTATGATGCTTGCCACATATTGACTGAGCTCAGAAAATGGCAGCAGTCATAGGCAAAGTGCAAGAAACAAAAGAAAAAGTAATTAATTTTATTAAAATTAAAACCTTTTTGCATCAAATGATGCTATCAAGAAGTTAAAACACAGCCCACAGAATGGATCAAAGTAGTTGCAAATAAGATAGCAAATAATCCCTAATATGTAAAGAAGGTTTACATCCCAACAACAAATACAACCCAATTAAAAAATGGGTAAAGGACTTGAATAGATGTTTCCGAAAAGAAGACGTATAAATGGCCGTCAAGTACATCAAAAGATGGTTGACATTAGTCATCAGAGAAAACCAAATCAAAACCATGATGAACTACCTTCATACCCACTAGGATGGCTATAATAAAAACAACAACATGGAAAATAACAAGTGCTGGCAAGGATATTGGCACTCTTGTACATTGCCAGGGAGAAAATAAAACAGAGCAGGCCAGGCACAGGGACCTGCACCTGTCATCCTAACACTCGGGGAGGCTAAGACAAGAGGATTACTTGAACTCATGAGTTTGAGGTTGCAAGGAGCTGTGATGACACCACTGCAGTCTACCTGGGGTGACAAAGTGAGACTCTATCTCAAAAAAAAAAAAAAAAAAAAAAGAAAAGAAAGAAAGAAAAAAAAGGTGCAGTTGCTGTGGAAAACATTTTGATGGTTCCTCAAAGAGCTAAACACAGAATCACCAGATGACCCAGAATTTCCATATGCTTAAGAAAGATGAAAACTGTGTCCACACAAATACTTACAGGAGAATATTCATAGCAGTTGTTCATAGTAGCTAAATAGTGGAAACAACTCAAATGTATCTATTGATGTATGAACAGAGAAAATGTAGCAAAATATTCAGCCCTAAAGGGAATGAAGCTCTGATACATGCTGCAATGGGCATGAACCTTGGAAACACGAGGGTCAGTGAGAGAAACCAGACACAAAAGTCACATATTGTATGGTTCCATTTACACGAAATGTTCGCAATAGGCAAATCCATGGGGATAGAAGGCAGACTGGTGGTTGCCAAGGGTTGGGGGTGGGACTGGGGAGTGAGTGCCAAGGGTCACAGGGTTTCTGTTTGGAATGCTAAAGGCATATTCTACAGCAAGTAGTGGGGGTGGTCACAAATACTGTCAATGTGTGAAATGTCTTTAATGGTAAATTTCAAGTTATGTGTATTTTGCTTCAATAAAAAAATTTCAAGGGCAGCAGTCATCTGTATTGGGAGCCGTCTGTTCCCCTGGGCTGAGAGCCATTCCCTGAGGTCACTCCTGATGTCCCGGGGGTTGGTCTTCCCCCATGAGTTTGTCCGGCTGAGGCTGGCGTGTACCTGAGCAGATGGGTTCCGGGCTGCTCCAGTGGGGCTTGGAGGCGTTGATGCACGTCAGTGTCTTGGCGCCCTGGAGCTCGTAGCCCAGGTGGCAGTGGAAGTGGGCCATGCCGCCCGAGTGCAGGTCCATCACTGTGACATCCCCGGAGTTGGGCCGCCGGGGAAAGTTGCAGCTCAGCATGAAGGCTGGGAAGAAATGCAAAGGCAGGCTACGTTATCCTGCTGAAGAGGAGGTAAAGAGCGTGGCCCTCAGCCTGGGGGCCAGATTGTGCTGAGGAGGAAAGAAGGCCACTGGGGACTGCAGAGCACCAGAGGATGGTATTTTTATGACTCTCATTGATCTCACGGTGCTGAAGGTGCCAGGTGAGCACTTTCCTGGGGTTTAAAACTTCCCATCCTGCCTAAATAGGCACAGTAGGTTTGGGGTGAAAAGTGAGCATCTCTCTACAGGGAGATAGAATGGCCTTATCTTTGGAAACATGAGAAGCAGGATCACCCACCTGCACCCACATCTTGGGTATTTGTTTAAATCTCTCTACAGGGAGATAGAATGGCCTTATCTTTGGAAACATGAGAAGCAGGATCCCCCACCTGCACCCACATCTTGGGTATTTGTTTAAAAATGCAGGCATTTGAGGCCGGGTGTATTAGCTCAGACCTGTAATCCCAGCACTTTGAGAGGCTGAGGTGGGAGGATTGCTTGAGGTCAAGAGTTTGAGACCAACCTGAGCAATATAGTGAGATCCTACGTCTCTACTAAAAATTGAAAAATTAGTTGGACATGTTGGTGCACACCCATGCTTCCAGCTACTTAGGAGGCTGATGCAGGAGGATCACTTGAGATCAAAAGTTTGAGTTTGCAGAGCTATGGTAACACAACTGAACTCTACCTTGGTTGACAGAGAGAGACTCTATCTCAAAAAAAAAAAAAAAAAAAAGAAAAATAAATAAGGTAGGCATTTAGACCAGCTCTTCAGGAAAAATGCCCAAGGATGTGAAAGCTTAAAAACAACTGACCTAGTTCATGGTGGGGGGTGGAGGAAGTGGGGAGAGGGAGGGAGGGAGGGAGGGGGCTGGGAGTGGGACACAATTCTAAGGGGGACTTTACTTAACAAATGCAATCAATGTCGCCTGGTTCTTTGTACCCTCAATGACTCCCCAACAATACAAAGGAAAAAAAATCAAAACTGGCGTGGGAGGTAAGTGCTTGGGCTTTGGAAGGAGACCAACATGAGCTTACATTCCTTCCCTCTCACTTGGAATCCATGTGACCTTGAAACAAGGACTCAGTGCACTGAACTTCACTGTCTTTATCTTTCTGGTGGGGCTGAGAATTTCCCCCACCTCACAGACGGTAGTGGGAATCAAAAGCCATAATGCGGAAAAAGTGCCTCCTTAGCCCAACGTCCAGCACATGACACCCACGGGACGTGGGGTGGGACAAGGGCGTGCAGTCCATGTCGAACTCTTCAGTTTTCAAAACAGAGCATCAGATTCCTCCTAGCTCCACCCTTGACCATGGTCTGAACTCGCCTATAGCCTAGAACAGGTGTCCTCAAACTTTTTAAACAGGGGGCCAATTCACTGTCC